>CABFPE010000314.1:508887-520745 GCA_900660155.1 Hofstenia miamia
AATGTAATATCAAGCAATTATCATAAACAACTGATACATGCTTTCTGTTTGTCTCATTTTCAATACTGTTCTTTTCTTTTAACTAACCTAAATTCGAAACATCGTATGCTTCTATCAAAGACATTTAATTGGTGTATAAAAACTCT
The DNA here is from genome assembly GCA_900660155.1 of Hofstenia miamia. Taxonomy (NCBI): domain Eukaryota; kingdom Metazoa; phylum Xenacoelomorpha; order Acoela; family Hofsteniidae; genus Hofstenia; species Hofstenia miamia. The sequence goes on from CABFPE010000314.1 coordinate 509,034, forward strand.
AAACTTTGCACAAAAGCATGACGAAGCATCAGTATATCGTAATAAATATAAAATATTATCTCCGTTCTATCAAATTCATATGCATATGCTATCTATCTTATTTAAATTCAAATCTCTACAAACATCTCTCCTTTTCCTTAATGACTATATTAAATTAAATGAGCGATCGCAAAAATTTCTGTGTTTAGATAAAAATTCTAATGGCTTTCATCACATATCAATTAAATTGTGGAATAATTTAGATTATGAAACGCGAATAGAAAAAAACTATAAAAAATTTAGAAAAAAATTAAAGCAGTCTCTTCTAATAAAACAATATACATTAGGGGACGGTAATACACTTCATGCATTCGAAACATACATCCAACATTGAGCACCTACACAAACATTCACACAAACATTGATAATATTATTATATATCGTACATATTAATTTGTAGTAATTTATTTGCTTATATTTTATTTTTCTTTTGTCATGTGTTAGTTTGTAGAATTTTGTATACATTAAGCAATAAATTTGCTTTGACTCTTATTATTAATAATAATATTAAAAAATAAACATTTTCACATTACACAACAAATTACATATTATGTTAGCAAATATTTCACATTTTTGAATTTCAAATGTTAGCAGTGACAATTGTTCTGCAGTTAATGTACCATGTATTCATTACTAATTAAAAATTCCACTAGTAATAATTTTACAGGTTTGACCATAAACAATGATAAAAAACTCACTCTATAATCTTCAGTATGTGGGATTTTCAAACACGAGGTAGTTTTGATCGAAAACTGATGCTTACAATTATATTATATTCTAGGAATCTATGCACTTGCAAAACAGCTACTATAGTGTCTAGGAATATAAATAGTTTGGAAAATTATACGAAATTTTACTGATATTATGCATCCTAGAACGAAAATACCTTCCTGGTAATTCAGCACAAAACATTATTCATGTTTCTTTTCTTAACAGCATTGTTCTATCCGAATTATTTCAACTTTGCAAGCATTTAATGAAGATTGGCAATTTCCAATGGCTAAAATGAAATTTTACATTTGAATTTTAGTATATCATTTATAAAAATGATGTCTAAATATGTTTCACATGTAACTAGTAGTCTCAGATTTTAATTAATATTTTCGCAATATTTTTAAGTTATTCTAAATACATTTTACCGCGCTAGTATTTAAAAATGCATGTAATAACATGTAACTAACATATAGACAATATTAGACAAGAATATTTATTCTGATTCTGATTTCTAATGACAAGATCGGCCCAAGTTTATATAAGGGCATTATTTGGAACAGAGTCGTTCGATTGGTGTTTGTAAAAATATTTTGCAAATGGACAAATTAGTGACCAAATAATTTGCTCTATTATAGAGTATCAGGCCCGTAGCCAAGAGGAGTTTGCGGACGGACCCCTGGAAGTTAAGGCAACCCCTCCTTGGACAACAAACCTAAAAGCAAAATCAGCATATAAGAATAAAATTTTGTACTTTAATTGTACTTCCAACAACGGTGTTAAATGCATTTTTATGGTCTTTTTGTATAATTTCAAAACTTTTTATTAGATGACCTCTCCCGTCAGAAAATCCTGCTACACCAATGCATACAACACAATATTGAAATAGTGTACAGTTTTGGTAATATTTCAATTTAAATTTCAACCCCTCCTGAATGCGTGTCTACTCCCGCTAGAAGATTATACTGGCTACGGGCCTGTAGAGTATGTACTGAAAAATTACTCCTAATTTTCCTCCATAATATCAAAATCTTATTTAATACTAGAAAAATTTTCATACAAAAAAAGGATACAAATAGAAACAATAAGGAAACAGATTAAAGAGATTTTAGCCCCACCTGATTAGATATTCCCCAAAATGCATAAAAAGGTTGAATGTCGATTTGAGCTCTTCCAACAAATTCTTGAAATGATTCTACAAGTGTATCAACACCTTTCATTTCAAAGACAAGTCTACGAAATTGAAGAGATCGTTCCTTAACTTTTGAAGGGTCACTATGCAAATGCTTGTATGCGTCAGTAGCTAAAAAGTTTGCTAATGGAAACGCATACATTGTTCCAGCATATCTGATATCAGGTAGCCAAGCTGATCGAAAGGTACTGTCACAAGTTTTTTTGAACTTAAACTTTTTTCTTACGTCCTTTACAATCTTGCCACAATCTTTGTTGGGCTTTGCGTATAAGTTAAGATCAATTATACAATACTGAAGAAATTCAATGAAATCATATCTCCAAAATTTAAGAGAATATTTATGATACTCTTCATATTCTTCAGGAGAAAGCCTTTGAGATTCCGTTTCTGAACTTAGTTGTGAAACGTAGTTTCTTTCATATACAAAAAGCTCCATAAATGTGGCAGGAAATTCAAGTGTATCGTAATTTATCCATATTTTATTTTTGTCTGCAAACAGTTGTTGGAGACAATGTGCCATTTCGTGAAACAACTCTCTAACTTCACGTAAACTGAAATTTTCTTTTTGTTGGGTTTTTAAGGATATCATTACAAGTGGAATAATATCGAGTTCTTTTACACGATACCTCAATATTTGAGTATAAGGATCTTTTGCTACTTTCACATTTTCTCTATCAAAGAAATCAATATAAAACAAGCCTACCTTTTCATGCAATTCATTATGAACTTCATACAGCTTCATTCCATCTGCATAAATTTGATATTCCGATTCAGATTCTGTGATATAAATTTCAAAAAAATTCTCAAGTTTTGCAAAAAGTTCGTTTATCACATGTTTTTGATTAAAGTAACTATCTTTAATATTTTCAACTCTAATGAATTCTTCGTCCTTATTTTGTTTTAATGCTAACGTTCTTTCAACGTCAAGTAAAAATTTATTTGTGCCTTTGAGACTTTGTACCATGCATGTTTTCATTTTCTTTTCCACAATACTGTCAAAGTTGAATTTGCCTGCCTCCTTAGTGTATAACATTCTGAGATCTTCAATAAGCTCCTCATTGTTATATATTTTAGAATGTCCCACACGTAACAATTGCTTAAATATTTTTTTCCTTAATTTGCTACTTGTCGTTGTACGACCTATAATATCTAAATCCTCATTAGATAGAAACCATGGTCCATTTTTCCCAGTGCCAGTACATCGAAATATTTCGTTAGCCCTTTCACTCAAAGTTGACAAATATGACTCATCATAATCAGTAGAATCTGTGAATTCTTTTTTCTTGACTAGTAAACCAATATCATTTTCTGATTCACTTAGTCTAATTAAGTATTCTTCAAAAATTTTACTGTATTCTGAATGCAATTTTTGATATTCATCTTCTGTTGTATCCAGGTTTTTATCCATTATGTGAAGTTCTTCAGTAAAGTTATTTTTTAGCATTGTGTCTTTAATGAATCTAATGTAATCCAAAGTTGTATCAATGACACTAGTAAATTTATCCTTTTGATCTTTTGATAAAGAATCCAATTTTTTCTTATTTTCTTGATAAATTCTTTTCGCACATTCGTATGCGGCTTTTATATCATCTGGTGAAATGTCCTTGAACTCTGGTAACATTTCTAAATGAAGAAGTGAATTTGTTTCAATTGTTTCTTGACAATCTTCAGGTATTTGAATGCCCTCCAATGTATAAATATTATTTATTGGCGCGCAGAAAGAGTTCTTTCTAAAACTTACAAACCATAAAATCAACCAACAATGATAATTTGCAATGAAGATCATTTCAACCCAAACTGACCTTTGTTAATTCTAATTTTGTCTAATTCCCGCAACCGCAAAAGTATTTTTGACTTGGTTTCATAAATTGTAATTAATTATAATTTGAATTAAATTGCATCAAATGACTCAATTTGAAATTTCTTTATGTGTATGCAAAATTTATCATGAATAATTAATTTACAAAAGTAAGATATATATATATATATAATAGGCCCCTGCAAGTTGACTTTTTTAGGCACGAGTCAAGTTCGAGTGGAGTTGGAAACAATATGTTGTGCAGTATATAAAAATTATTTTCTCCCAAAATATACAATTTTACCTTCGATGGAAGAAATCGTGTCATTATGTTGTGTTTCTTATTTTTAAATTTAATAACAAATTAGCAAGGCATTGTTGTTAGTTATACCATGTAAATAGAGAAAGGATAATCCCATATTTTATTATTTTTACTGCGAACATACAACACCCCTAGAGAAACACATTTTTTGAAATATTTTTGAGGCTAAATAATACAGAATGCAAAGAAAATATTTTTATTTACTAAACTAGGAAACCACTCGTGCTATGTACGGGAATTTCAATGGGCTGTATAAGATATTTAATAAATGAATAAACTTTAAACACACCGCATGTTTTTGAAATTTTAGGAATGAAATAAATAATAAATGTGATTATCATACATTGGTAAAATGATTTTTATTCACAATTTTAGCATATGCCACTCCTTAATTAACCAGTTAATATTATAAGCACATTCAAAGCATGGTAACACCTAATGCAAAAGAGTGTATAAAATCACAACAAAATCGAGTACATTTTTGTGCAGTTGGGGGGACGTCATCGTCCGCCATGACCGCTCGTAATCCGACATTTTACATGAATTTCACCTAGGACTAAATTAGAGTTCTGTGGCCAAGGCAATTTTCTTGGCCGTAACCGGCTGTGAAAAATAAATTCTGATTTTAGCCGGACGTTGACCGTATAGACATCAGCTAGCCGCAATTTTTTTGCCGTAGTGGGTGTGAAATACTGCAATGTTCAATAGAACGATTATAGCAGCCTCATATTTCGAAAAATTAAAAAAAAAGATCAAAGTGACTAAGTTTAAAAGCCAAAGTACAACTAAAAGTCATGGAAATAAATAGTTAATCATAATGTTCAGAAATAAATCTTTGCCAAGATTTTGGCCGTGAGACAAAATCTTTGGCCGCTGCCGGCCGTGGTTGTTGGCTATAGCTGGCCGTTGGCCACGGGGTTACCGGCAAAAAGCTAAGCAGTGGCCGCCAATGGCCGCAGAACACTAGTCTAAACTAAATATGAACTATTCATAAAAAGTTATTATCTTCAACCTTNGATATTTAATAAATGAATAAACTTTAAACACACCGCATGTTTTTGAAATTTTAGGAATGAAATAAATAATAAATGTGATTATCATACATTGGTAAAATGATTTTTATTCACAATTTTAGCATATGCCACTCCTTAATTAACCAGTTAATATTATAAGCACATTCAAAGCATGGTAACACCTAATGCAAAAGAGTGTATAAAATCACAACAAAATCGAGTACATTTTTGTGCAGTTGGGGGGACGTCATCGTCCGCCATGACCGCTCGTAATCCGACATTTTACATGAATTTCACCTAGGACTAAATTAGAGTTCTGCGGCCAAGGCAATTTTCTTGGCCGTAACCGGCTGTGAAAAATAAATTCTGATTTTAGCCGGACGTTGACCGTATAGACATCAGCTAGCCGCAATTTTTTTGCCGTAGTGGGTGTGAAATACTGCAATGTTCAATAGAACGATTATAGCAGCCTCATATTTCGAAAAATTAAAAAAAAAGATCAAAGTGACTAAGTTTAAAAGCCAAAGTACAACTAAAAGTCATGGAAATAAATAGTTAATCATAATGTTCAGAAATAAATCTTTGCCAAGATTTTGGCCGTGAGACAAAATCTTTGGCCGCTGCCGGCCGTGGTTGTTGGCTATAGCTGGCCGTTGGCCACGGGGTTACCGGCAAAAAGCTAAGCAGTGGCCGCCAATGGCCGCAGAACACTAGTCTAAACTAAATATGAACTATTCATAAAAAGTTATTATCTTCAACCTTACTTGGAATTGAATATCTCAGTCCGGCCCGAATCCAATTGAAGAATTGGAAATGATATACAACTATATAATATATTAATGCAGTTGACATCATTATTCACAGTACTAGTGACATTGTTATTCTTTAAGATTTCAATAATCTATTTCTCCATATTTAAAATGACTCATTTATGTAATTGGAACTGCATTGTTTGTCTAGAAAAGATACTCACAAACACTTTTAGCACTGCGGATCAGGGTGGAATATCGGTAACTTTTTTTACTCTTGCGCGTCTCACAAAGACTCGTCATTCGGTTCCACCCGCTTTGCACTGAGACACGACTCTACCTGATCAAAGAAAGATTAAGATTACTACGAGGGTCATACCAAAAGTTTTGCACAAAACAAATTTATTCAAGCATGAAAACATATATTAAACAAACTACATTTTATTTTTCCACATAATCGCCTTCTGAGTCAATGCACTTCTTCCAGCGCTTCTCCAGCTTCTTCATGCCTTCATCGAACCACGATTTCGGGAAGCTGTTCAAATCGTTCTTGAGTGCGGCACGAATTTCCTTTTCTCCATCAAATTTGACGCCTCGGAGGGGATCTTTCATCGGTCCAAAGAGATGGAAGTCGCTGGGTGTGGTAACAATTGCCACTTAAAGTTCTCGAATTTTAGCCATGGTTAAATTGGCCGTGTGCACTCGGGCATTGTCCTGGAGAAACAGCGGGCGCATGTGCAACTTTCCTGGACGAACTTGAGGCAGTTTATTGTGCACAATCTGGAGTAGCTCGCTGTAGTAGGCAGCGTTGATGGTTTGGCGAGGCGGACAATAGTCAACATGGATGACACCGTCACAGTCCCAGAATACCGTGACCTGGAACTTGCCAACGGACGGTGCAGATCGAGCATGCACGGGTCGAGGTTCTCCAGCTGATATCCACTGCATAGACTGCCGCTTTGTTTCCGGCATATAGTGTGGGAGAGGCGTTTCGTCAGCAGTAATGATGCGCCGCCAAAACCGCTCGCCCAACTCCTCCAGCAGTTGCAGAGATCCCGTCGACAGTTGGACTCTCGCGATCTTGTGTTCCTCCGTCAGCAGCCTTGGGACNGGTTCGGAAAGAGAGCCTCTCCTCTATTACGTAGTGCTTTCAAATTGGGCATAGGACTATTGGTTTTTTTAGGATCATAAAAATTTTTTCAAAAATCCATGGGCTGTTCAAGATTAATTTCTGCATGCGTTTTATATTTTCTTTAGTAGAAAATAAAGTTACTAATTAAATTGTAAGGAAAAGAACATTCAAATTTCAAGGGACCAGAGGCGTATCTAGATATTTCAGTTGGGGATACTGAAATCATCGAATTTGATTAATTTTTTATTCATTATACTTTTCCTTGCAGGTTATAACTACAACTTATAAGTTGATTCAGAAAGTACTGATACAGAATCACCGCAATTTTTGCTATTTTGAATGTTTAGTTTGTCTAATGTAGCAAACATAATTTTATAATTGCATATATTTTGATTTCTAAATATATGTTTAGGCAAGGCCTACCTTAATCACGGCCTGGCAATTGGTATCACAAATAGCAAAAAGAAGCAAGCAGAGAATTGATGAAAAACATTGTCCTAATCTGCAAGACAAAAAATATCAAAAATTATCTTCTGTTTTGTGTGCCTACAAATATTACATTTGTCTTAAAACAAGATAAGAGTTATAAAATAACGTAGAAGATTTCCAAGAAAGGAAGTGCTGTCTAGTTGTAGAAATGCAACATCTCAAAGTGGAAAAATTTAATATGCATATCTGCTTCTCTAATTCTATATATCTGTGATTTATATTGTGACAAATCATTAATTTTGAACGTTAGAAAAGTGGTTGTGCATTGTTAATGGCTTCAAATTACTTGGATATAGCTTTCAATATTATCAAAAATCAGAATGCTTAAAAAACAGATATTGGTTATGAATAGAAAGTTAATTCGTTGATTTGGTTTCCAAAAGCGACTTACTACGTCCAATGGTGGCCTGTGGCACAATGTCTGTGGCTTCATTTTGCATATGTTACTGTAATTCGCCAAACAGTAGTTATAGTATACCTTCGTTTAGGATGAAAATTTTGCAATCATGAACCAGTTGGAAATAAGTCAGTGATTTAATGAGCCCCCCCGTTTGTTAAATTATATTTGGGGCGTAACTCAATTGCATGCTGATGAAAAAATTCTCTCAATGCTTAATCTTCAGGTTTGATAAAATCTAAGACAAATGCGAGCAACCATCATTTCAAATATTTCTGCTTACGTATATATGAAGAAGACGCTCTTCTATCTTTTAGGCTTTTAAATTTTGGATATCTTTATTATTATATTTCTTTTTGATATTATTGAGGCCATTTAAAAAAAACAAAATGGCCGATTTGTTTCAATGTTACATTTCAGTTACTGTCACCCAATAGTATAATACGAGACATGAAAAAGCTTAATTACCTCACTTTTGGAAAGTAAAAATTTAAGACCCGTGTCTTGCCCTTATCCTGAAGCCGTAAGAATTTTTTTCAAAACACAAAAATCTAAATTCTTATCTAGAAAGTAGCTAGCAGCAACACTACCGACCCTGTGGTACATTTTTGTTATATATATGTATGCATATATATGTAAAATTTGAGTTGCGGCAGTGATGATGAAAGTTCAACTGAAGAACTAAATGTGTTTAATGCATCGCATTTAAGTATTTCTGTAATGAACATGACATTAGAACAGGATAATAACAATGCAAAGGCACACGAGAGTCAGAATTTATAGCGAACCACTGTCATTTAACTTCAGTTGTAATTCCAGAAAAGAATACTGAGGATAATGTATACCAAATATTTTTAAAGTAATGCTTATGCCTTTTTAGAATAATTTAAGTGAATCAACTAGAAGTCAAGACTCTTTGGCTTCGAATGTATGTTCTAAGTAACTTCTATTTAACAGGCGTATCCTTAGCTATTTTTTGGAATAAGATAAAGTAAAGAAACTCATAAAAAATATATAAATTGAAATATATTTAGAAAATGCATACAAGGAAAATTGTCAGAAGACCAAATACTTATGATAAAGTCGCTTGGAATTCCCTCAACTTGGCCAAGATTTGCCGAACTAAGAGCTATGTTAAATGATCATAGCCTTACTGATGACGATGTAAGCCGGGTTTATGAAAAAATCAAATCCAATTACAAGAACTCTAAATTTTAACAGCCTTAAGCTTTTTTATATTTGTTCTCGTTCATTTGTTAAATAAAGGGTTGGCTTTAAATGGATTTCTAGCCAATATTCTAAATTAATGTTTTTATATTGATATTTTTACTAATAATGATATAAAATTTTATGAGATACTGTTGCAATATGTTTAGAAACTTGCCTTATTCCAATAAAACATGTCTCTCTAACAGAAGTGACAGTAGTGTTGCAAAATATTGGAAAAAAGAAGAAAACATCCTCAGTTGTACATTTATCATGTAAAATATAGCTGTTATTCTGCTTTTTGTTCATTCTAAGAAAAAAATTCACATATTTTGCCGTTGATATGGATATTTCGAATCAAATCAAATCAACTGACTGTTGCTAACTGATATCAATTGATATCAATTCAAATCAACAGTAATTTTTTGTTGATATCAACAGTATTACATTGTTTGATACAATGTATTCTTTAATTATTTCAAAGAAATTCACTAACTTGCGAGCTCAGGTGCTTAAGCAGGGCACACGACTTCATTAATAATTAATAATTCAATCTTGATTGCACTGCAGCAGATTTATATTTTGATAAATATTTACCCTACATTTTAGAATTCTTACAAATCCAGTATATACATTATTGATAATATTTCACCCATATTTAGTAAATCAATTCTTAAATTATAGATCTGCTTGAAAGTGTTGCACAATGAAGTTAATATGAAATTGTTCTACATATGATAGGGCCTAGCTATACAAAGTGTCAAGAAAAATAAATAAATAAATATATTAAAATTATATGTATGCGACCACTGTGTAACAAAAAAATTACTGTATGATGACAATAAAAAGTACCACTCTGTACACAATTTTTTACAAATCCCACTTTGTGCGATAATTGGTGGGGAAAACCTATAACTCCCACTCTGCATCAANACTCTTTGGCTTCGAATGTATGTTCTAAGTATCCTATTTTTTGGAATACGATAAAGTAATGAAACTAATAAAAAATATATAAAATAAAATATATTTAGAAAATTCAAGCAAAGAAAATGGTCAAAAGTCCAAATACCTATGATAAAGTCGATTGGAATTCCGTCAACGTGGCCAAGATTTGCCGAACTAAGAGCTATGTTAAATGATCATAGCCTTACTGATGACGATGTAAACCGGGTTCATGAAAAAATCAAATCCAATTACAAGAACTTTAAATTTTAATAGCCTTAAGCTTTTTTATATTTGTTCTCGTTCATTTGTTAAATAAAGGGTTGGCTTTAAATGGATTTCTAGATAATATTCTAAATTAATGTTTTTATATTGATATTTTTAATAATAATGATATAAAATTTTATGAGATACTGTTGCAATATGTTTAGAAACTTGCCTTATTCCAATAAAACATGTCTCTCTAACAGAAATGACAATAGTGTTGCAAAATATTGGAAAAAAGAAAAAAATATCCTCAGATGTACATTTATCATGGTAAAATATAGCTGTTATTCTGCTTTTTGTTCATTCTAAGAAAAAAAATTCACATATTTTGCCGTTGATATGGATATTTCGAATCAAATCAAATCAACTGACTGTTGCTAACTGATATCAATTGATATCAATTCAAATCAACAGTAATTTTTTGTTGATATCAACAGTATTACATTGTTTGATACAATGTATTCTTTAATTATTTCAAAGAAATTCACTAACTTGCGAGCTCAGGTGCTTAAGCAGGGCACACGACTTCATTAATAATTAATAATTCAATCTTGATTGCACTGCAGCAGATTTATATTTTGATAAATATTTACCCTACATTTTAGAATTCTTACAAATCCAGTATATACATTATTGATAATATTTCACCCATATTTAGTAAATCAATTCTTAAATTATAGATCTGCTTGAAAGTGTTGCACAATGAAGTTAATATGAAATTGTTCTACATATGATAGGGCCTAGCTATACAAAGTGTCAAGAAAAATAAATAAATAAATATATTAAAATTATATGTATGCGACCACTGTGTAACAAAAAAATTACTGTATGATGACAATAAAAAGTACCACTCTGTACACAATTTTTTACAAATCCCACTTTGTGCGATAATTGGTGGGGAAAAACCTATAACTCCCACTCTGCATCAATTTTTTTCAAAACTAACAAAAACCACTCAAAAACCAAACTTAACATATTACACACAAAAAATAAAAGTATTTATGGCTTTAAGTATTTAGCTGCAAAACGAAGCTTGTTGCAAATTCTTGATACAGTCTCTTCTGAAAACCCTTTGTCAAGAATATGTTAAGAATAAAGTCATACCATATCACATCCAACTAATGCATTAATATTTCGCGTCAAGGCTTCAAATTCGGAATCATCAGACCAAATATCCATCGCTATTTTGAAACATGTACAAAACGGTAACTAAAATTTTTCAGTGTACAGAATGGGATTATAAAAAATTCATCATTTTAAGAAAATTCCGTGGTTTATCAAAAAATATATGCAATTACCGTAAAGTTGCGTTGTTAAAATAGTTTAAAATTCTTTCAAGTCGTTTGAAATTTACACGTAAGTCCCACAGAGTACTATGAAGAATCGTACCCGGCTCCCACTGTGTACGCCTTTCTCGGAATTTCCCTTTACACACTGGGACTAATATGTATGTAT
>CABFPE010000314.1:534638-547531 GCA_900660155.1 Hofstenia miamia
TATATATATATATAAATATGACCACTTCATTGAATAAAAATATTTTTCACGCCTATTTTGAGAACTCTTAGGGAAAGCCATTAAATTACTTCTTGCATAAGATGTGAAAATATTCCCACAACACTGGTGAATGGTTGAGCTAGAGAGTGCAGCCATATTAATCCAGAATTACCATTGTATAAATAGCTGTAGGTTCTGATTAGTGTATCACCCTGAAGAAGAATCAAATAACAATAAATGCAACTTCTATTATGTGGGGAATTTTTCTAAAAAAGTTCGCCCACTTTCCAATACAACTAAGAAAATAGAAGACACACTACTAGTCAAGATGGGAGTAAAGTGATCACGTAATCCAATAATGATGCATTTTCACATCTACCTACGCATCATATACCGATGGAAAGAGGTACTAACTATGCGTAATACAACAACTTTGTCTTAATGTATATTAGAGAGCGACATCGCGTTTTGGGTTGGTTCGATTAATTGATGAAAAAGTTACTAATATTAATCACCACTCGATTCGATAACGTTGCAAAACCAATGAATGGCTATGTTAATCTTATTAGTATATTTTCTGTTCGGATTGTAAAACCCATATTTTTCACTCTCTATTGAACATTAATCTAAAGAGAAAATGAATTACCTTCGTGTTCGAATTACTTTAGTAGTGCACTCACATGTATATCTACGGATTGTAAAAAGAGAATTCATTTCATTGATGTGCTCATTATTTTATTGAAGGAGGTTTTTAACCAATATTATAATAATTAGACTTTATTTAATCCACAATTTGATGCGTGACGAAACTGAGAATGAAAACGAAGATAAGCTATTATAGAAATAATACAAATATTTCAACCTCTCCAAGGTAGTTTTAGTGAATACTTATCATAGTACACTAATATCAATGGAACAACAATTTTGGCAATAACATCAATAAATCTAAATTTTACGCAATTGCAAGTGAAATCTGAAAAAAAATTAAATAAAACAAACTACAAATAAATCATATATTCTTCTTATCAAAAAGAACAAAAAATGTTTACTTTTAAGAAAAAATTATAACCAGTTAAATGGAAATTAGTCCTTTATGACTAGTTATTCCATAAAATTTGTAAAAAGGTTCGACATTTATTTCTTTTCTCCCGACAAATGCTTGAAACGCCTCTCCTAGTGTATTAACATCTTTCATTTCAAATACCAGTCTACGAAATTTTAGAATTCTTTCTTCGAATTTTGAAGGATCACTATTCAAATAATCATATGCATCAATGGCTAAAAATTCTGATAATATATATGAATAATATGACCCTGCATACTGATATTCCAGAAGCCTAGATCGGAAAGTTCTATCACAAGTTCGCTTGTATTTAAATTTATATCTTGCTTCGGCTATAATTATGTTTAGATCGTCTTGAGGCCTTGCAAATATGTTAAGGTCCGTTATGTATTCGTGAAGGGATTCTATTGTATATATTCTCTCAACATGATGCAATACGTTATTATATTTCCTGTATGTTTTTGGATTTATTCTCTCAGATTCCTTTTCTGCACAAAGTTCCAAAATATATTTTTCTTGATGTGTAAAAAATTGCATGAACATCGCAGGAAATTCGATTGTATCAAAGCTTTTCCATATTTTTTGTCCATCTGAGAGAATAAACTGTAAACAGTGACCCATTTCGTGAAACAAAGCTCTAACTTCATCTAAGGTAAATTTTTCTTGCGACTCATTTTGTAAGGATATGAATGCAATTGGAATAATATTAAGGTCTTTTACACGGTACCTTAAAACATCAGTATATTCTGTTGGTGCAACTTTTTGATCTTTTGCAAAGTAATCGATGTAAAACAGGCCGACTTTTTCATTGGAAACATGAACTTCATACAGTCGCATTCCTTCAGTATAAATTTGATACTGATCCTTACATTCCTTAATAAAAATTTGGAAATTTTTGTTAATTATTTCAAAAAGAGTATTTATAACATGTTTGTGAGGGAAATACATGATTTTATTTATAAGAAGTGTAGCTCTTCGATATTCCTTTGCAGGAAATATACAATCATTTAGATTTTCTGTTAAATTTCTTTCAACCTCGTATAAAAAATTGTTTGCGGAATCAAAGTTTTTAGCCATGCATGAGTCCATTTTCTTAAATACAACATTAGGGAATTTATCCTTTCTATTATATAACATACGCAGATCATTTACATTGTCTTCATTATTGAAATTACCCCAATGGCCCACACGTGACAACACCCTATTAACATATTGTCTAAATTTAGTAGATGAGGTTGTACGGCCTACATAGTCTAATGACTGATAATTTAAGTGCATTGGGTCTATATTCTCTGAAAATATATAACCTCGTTCCATTGCCTCTCTACGCCATTGATCCAAATCTGATTTAGGATAATTGCTTGCATCTTCGAATAGAGGTTTATATATAAGTAAGCCAAGGCGTTTCTTCGCTTCATTTAAATTGTCATTGTATTTTCTACATAATTCATAGTAGGAACTATGGAATTTTTGATATTCATCATCTATAGTATCCAGCCGATTATCCATTTTGATCAGATCATTAGTAACATTATTTTTAAGCAATGTCTCTTTAATTAGTCTGATAAAATATAAAGGTGCTTTAATGACACTAGCGAATGCACTTTTTTCACTTTCGGACAAACTATCCAATTTCTTAGCATTCTCTTTATAAAATTTCTTTGCACATCTATATGCTGCTTCTATATCGGTAGGTTGCATATCCCTAAATGCGGGTAATTGCTCTGGACGAAGAAGTTTATTTTCTCTAATTTTATCTTTGCATTCATCAGAAATTTTAATTCCTTTGTAGTTATAAATTTTATCAGTTATTGGAGAACACTGGATGTCTTTAATAAAGATTAGGAAGTGTAGAGACACCAACAGACACCCTATTAAAAACACTTTCATTTTTCAAAACAGTTACGTCTACTTGTCTTTATTCTAGTGTGAATTTTCCCACAATTACTTAAAATAATAAAATTCTATATTGACTATAACACAATAATTAACTTGACAGCAACGTTAAATTTGCATTAATAGTGAATATAATCATACCGTAGTTGATTAAAATACAAATTTTGGAGTACAAACAATTAAACTTGCATCCCTCTAGTGATGAAGTTTATAACACAATTCTTCATTACATACTGTTTCCCTTAAATTTATATAAATACCTATTGTAGCATCATCCAAAGCAACTAAGCTGCAAACGAAGAACAACGTCGAATGATTAATAATAATTAGAATTGATTGTAAAATTTAGTTAATTATCTTAGTTATTTTGTAAGATGCAACTAAGCCACAATATTGCTCAAATTAAGAAAAACTTGTTAGCCGATCAAGTAACATTTGACAAATTACATTGAGCGAAATTACGCTTACGAAGGAACAGCCATATTGGCAGACGAATTATTTAAAATTCAAAATCGGCAGGTACTTTTGGAAAATTTTTATAAATAGCTTTGAACTAACCAGAAATTTGATGAACAATAAATTCTTCGGAGTTTATTTTATTTTCATTCTTCTTTTATCTGGTTTGATTATTTAATAAAATGTGCAGCTAGGCAAGTTGTGTTGAGTAGTGGCTGGATTCCATCACGGGATCGATTCGAAGGGTCCTTGTGCCAGTCACGAAACCGCACTTATGTTAATGTTAGGGAGTTTTTCGATTCTTGCCTATCTGACTATTCATTCATACATGTATGAAATAATTAATTGCTTGAAATGCTGGATAGGCCAAAACTTAGGAAAATCGATTTTCTTAATACTAGGAGACTAGACTATAATTGACCTGATAAATGACCTTACATGTAATGTTATTAAATGTAAGTATAGGGAACTGCAATATTATTATTTAAATTATTAAGCCGATAGTTTTACGGTAATGGCTATTTTAATATTATGTAAATGCAGTTAGTGTCAATGCCCGGTTGCTTTACTTAATCAAAACAACAAACACTTTACAAAATTGAGTTTAAGTCAGTTACAACTTGACTTGAGTGCACGCACTGAGTTAGGGTAGGGTACACATAATTAGTCCCAGTTGAGCTGAGATGGTGCCATGGATTCAATCATTGTTCACGAAGGAGAGGAACTGCTTTGTGGAGATCGGCTTTGGGCAGTAGCCCACAGAAGAACTGGAGAGGAAACGTCACCCGGCTCCGTCACCTAAACAGTGATAGTCAATATTCAATTAACATAACTAGTTAATGAAAAAGAGGAAACGCTTGACAGTTCAATAACTTGGTAACTCCTCACCCGCAATTTACCGAGTGACAATTATCAACAATAATACACGGCGCAAATAGGCCAGGTGAAGGATGTTACACTATTCCTCAAAAAATCACATCACTGTATGAAAATGAGAAAGCATTGTTTGCAATGAGAAGCATTCAGAATATATGATAGATACATGTATTTGGTAGTTGATGTTTTCAAAATTGAGCTGTAGAAAAAAAGACTCCAAGCATATTGTTATTCAAAAAATCTAACCGCACAATATAATATGCACACATTATATGAAGAAAAAGCATCTTTTAATATTGTAAGTTTAATAAAAGAAACGATAAAATATACATGTAGAAGCACGATTTCTGTAACTGTTCCATAAATACATTATCCTATATTTTTATTATAATACTAGATAATTGCGATTAATGTACATCTTTCAAAAATTACAAAATAGAATTTGTATGTAAATTAAGGATGTACAGCAGCCGATTGAATATCGTCCAATCAACATTGAAAACTATATTTCAAGAGATGGTTGATGACAAAAAATGCCATTTCCAGAAACAATTGGCAAAGCTTAATCAACAATTGCTGTAGTTATATCGTCCAATTATCTTGAACAGCATATTAGGAGTGTGCAAGAAATTTTTGAAAATGTCAAATTGAATCAATGTATTATTGCAGAATGATCAGCTTCAAATTTTTGGAGCTAAATAATATGTTCGACGACTACTGAAATGGTTATTTCCAAGTACTACAAAAGAAATTGTGGACCTCTTTGGAAACAGGAAACAGGAATGGTGAATTTAATTAGGGCTTAGGTCTTTGAAGTAATCTAAATTTAGATATTAGATTTAAGGAACAAAGATTTGGGAATTGGTTGAAGGATTAGGTCTATAAAAAATATTAATTTAGGTTTTTAAGTTTAGGAAACGTGGATTTTTGACATTGGTTTAGAGGTTTTGGTCTATAAAAAAGTCTTAGATTAAAATTTAGGTTTTAGTTTAGGAAACATGAATTTGTAACCCAAAAAATATGAATTTAGATTTAGGTTAGAAATTTATTTTTAGGTTTAGGAAACTTGGATTTCAGATATTGGCTTAGTGCTTAGGTCTATAAAAATAGGAATATAGGTTTTTCTGAATTTGGTTTAGGTTATGGTTATGGTTAAAATTAGGCGAAGAATAGATACTTAAAAGTGAATAATAATCTGGTGGAAAGAAGGACTATCTGTTAAATCAGGAAAAATGAAGAATTGACCGGGAATAGGGTTAGTGTTTGCACTAAATTTATATTTTCAATGCAAACATTCCAGGTTCTATGAAAATAATGTTAGTGGGGGGGCCTGGGGTTAAGCAGAAAATATCCACAATTGTTTATCTGAATTTACTAACTTTGACAGTGGCTCTGGAATTAGGGTTGTAATTGCCACCCAGATATTTCAACTAGGGCGTCCGTGCCACCTCAATATATAAATTTATTATACTTACTAACACTCAGACACAATGATAATACACATATTTTATCAATATAATTTAACCACTTGAAAATTTTTTTTCGTACTTTACTGATTCTGATAAACAAAGAAATAGGCCTATATATTTCATTGCAAATGTATAATGGTTTCTTTGTTACTCTATTATGTGAAAAAATTGACAATTAAATATACCAAAAAATTCATTTTAATCTTATATGTTAAATTCAGATATTTTCAATTTCTTGAAAAGTAATCATATACTAGTAAAAATAAAACAAAAGATTTACGTAAAAATTATGGTCAATATTTGTATAAAACATTTGAATGAATATACGTTAGTAAATAAATCACAAAAATTAGTAATATAAAAACAGATTTCACACAAAATGATAAAAATAATTTTGACACTGATTTTGCATCTTCAATATCAACAGGTAAATCCGAAAAATATAAAAAAGCTAGTTATGAAAACATACTATTTCAAACATTTCTGCTGAATGACCATTCTTTTCCACAGCATGTCACTTTATGTAATCGGTTTATTTGACTGTTCAGATTAAAACCCTAGTGATAGAAATGAACAAATATTGCTTAATCTCAAATAAAGATTCATTGCGAACGCAGCTGCAAGTTTTAAAAAGGACAATGGATGGTTTCTAATCTAATGGATTGAAGATGTCTATCAATGAAATTTGTGTATTCCACTTTCTAAGAAAGATATATTCGATTGTTGCCCCGAGTTCTTCCAGAAGGATTGGGCGCTATCTTTGTTATGGATCTTTTTCTTGATCACATCGTTCCAACAAACACAGATTAGAAAATGACAATCTAATGTTAGTAACAAATATTACGACAGCATCAGGATGTGGAATACAATTGATGCATACAACACTTCAGCATGACTATTACAAAAATCTTCAATGCTTTGATTTAGTATTTGACTTCCAATATAAACACGGCCATTGAATGCGTGATTTTCCTTACTATCACAAACTCAATCAGTTATTCATCTTCAATTCACAAATTTATGTTAGATAGATCAAAGACACTTCTCATTAGACTGAATGGATTTTCTGTAGGGTTTTATCATCAAATTGCAAATATATTTTCAAAATTTCTTTGTTGGTCATGCTCAAATGAAATTTACTCATAATCCTTGAGTTCTGGTAACAAAATGATCCTTTCAATAGCAAATAGCAGTCATTTTCCTATTTGTGTTTTTGCTGTTATTGTAATATCATCACCCAGGCAAACAGATGTGTTTTATAACAAAGTATGATTTAGATGCAACGCACAACAGATTCCAATATGTGGGGTAATGTATATTTTCACTCTTACTGTTCTTTCGTAATTGTAAAACTATAGAGATAACTTAATTAATACTCCCAAAACTAGGATAACAATTCACCACTGCTATTTAGGTAGCACTATCGAAAGCAATAACAAGAGAGAGTGTGATGGGCACACTTGCCTGAAGCCATATGATAAAGACAGTTAACAGTTAGTCGACAGTTCATTCCATTCATTTATCCACATCCATCATTCCATCTGCTGCAACTCAGCTCAATCTCAACGAAAGAGTTTTGTTATGTGTGCCGTACTTGTGGTGTAAGAAATACCAGTCACTAATCGACCTAACTCTCATTCTCAATACGTGTTACTTTAATATACAAACAAGTTAACATATCAAAACCTGGCAAAAGCTGCTATTGAACGAATTAAAAATAGTTAATATAAAAATAGAACAGCTTCCTACATTTAATTAAAAGACGTATACAATAATGACTGATGATAAAAAGGACACAACACTAGCTGCAGACACAACAAAAAGGTAACTATAAACTGCGGCAGCTTCTAACCTACATATAAATACTATGCAATTAATACGGTCACTTATCAGTCAGTTATAGGTCTAGCAATTTAGATCTAAAATAGTATTTAGTAATTAACTTGCCTAAGGTGGCTATCAGCCTTTTGTGTACTTGTTACTATATGTGATATGAATGATCAGAAGCCAGCTAAGCATGAGAAAAACAGTCCTATCCCTAGTCGTAACTTAATTGCATGCAATTCTCAAGGCTAACATCTTACAGTAATCCCTCACAACAGCCCTCGTTCATTACACACAAAGAATGCTTAGCTGTGCATCTTAAATAAAATTATTCAAACCACAAAGCTAAAGTAAACTACTAAAAGTTAAATTTCCATCCTATTTACAGCACTTCGTTCCTATTTATATAAAATTTTATTAAACATATTTACCAATTAAACAAGTACCAGTCGCTAATTGATTTCTTATGTCCATGTAATAAAGTTCTGCGTGAACCACGTGGTTAGCTAAAATTAATGCGGAGCGTATTGTCCACACGTGTTTTGTCAAATTAATTGCGACTGATAATTGCTTTTAAAATTTGTCAAAATCACTTAGTGCAAATTCTATTTAATTGATATGAGTTTCTAATTAGAGTTTTATGTTGTTTTTTCTTCTTTGTCATTGGATTATGCTACACACCTCCCTGATGAGGTTGTGTTAATTTTAGAGTTGCCTTCTCTCCATGTACTAGTGTGTCCGCTTGTTTGATTAAGATTTCTGCTTTTTTCTTCTTCCCAGGTGATCTCCGCGAATTCTATTTGTTTTGTGAGTTTCAATACTGCTCTTTCTCTGTGGCGACTGTGTCTGCATACTTGATGGTATTCGTTGTTAAGATTGAATCTGTGATTGATGTAATTTGTTGTAGTTCATTGATTTTCTTCGTAAATAGTGGGTAGAATTTTTTTTGTATAACTGCAATCCTTTTAAGCTTATCATTAGAGTCATCAGTGTATCTGCCCAGCTTTTGTGAGCTAATTCTTCTTTCAATCTACACTGCGGGTTGAAGAATTTAAATATGGTTAACAAACTTTTAGTATTTTCGACATCTTTATAGAAAAAAGCTAATGTTGTTTCATATGTCTTCTTCAGTTATTGCGTTGGAGTTATTTTTGTCCATTCCTATCATTGTAATCACTTCTAGTTGTTTGTGTATCAGTTCACTTTTCATGTATAGATTGTATGGGGTGATGTGTCCTTCTATATAGATGTGTTCTCTGTTGTTTTCTGCTATCATTATTGCTTTAGTCTTCTTATATGTTTCTGACGTAATTATCTTCTTTGCTTTTTCTCTTGTGTTTGTGAATGTCTTAAATTCATGCAGGTATTCTTTTGCGACTCTTATGTCTTTTGGTAAGTGTCATCTTGGTAGTAACATTGGAATGGAGATTGTTTTTGGTGGTATACATTTAAGTATATTTGTTTCCACATTTTCTTCAATGTTTGCGTAGCTCCCTGATGTTGTTAGTGGTGTGGCCATCCCAATTGTTGTGGGGTGGTTCATTTTCACTTCTGATATTTTCTCCCAAAATATTGGGGTTAGTCATCTCCTTCTTAGGTTAATTGTTGTGTTTATTGGAATTTCTATTTTTGATTCTACATCTATTGCTAGTTGATTGTAGGGTTTGAGTAATTCATTGATTTCTGTTCTGGTGAATGCCTTTGTAAACATGACTTTCATTGTCACTACTGTGTGGTTTTCTTTTGTTGTTTGATAGTTTCAGTTTTCTCTTTCTGTTTCTTGTTCCTTAGTTATTTTGATTTTTACCAAGTACTGCTCATCTTCTGTGTCGATCCATTCTATGTTGCTGGCTGGTCTAAGATTTCCTCATTTTTCCATGTTTATTGCATCTATCCTATTTTGTGTTTTGGATGACAGGATTATGTTTGTTGACGTTAGTAGTTCGTCTTCTAGCATCATTTCTGCTTGTGTTTTTGTCATCATTTCGAGAACTTCCACTGGTTTACTAATTCCCACTTTTGACATTTCTTCTGCTTTTTTATGATTTTGGTGAACTAGCTTTTTGGCATCTCACGCATGAATCTTTCTGTTTGATGTGCTGTTATCTGCTGTAAATTTTTTGCTTTTATGGTTTGTAGTAATTCAGTTTTGTTGCTCATTCTTCTTTGGATTATGTATATCAGTGTTAGGTTATCTTTGTCAATATTGATTTGCTCGATGTCTGCTATTCTCTGCTTGTTTTTAATGATGTTTTGGGCTTCGATTAGTGTGAGATTTTTGTTGAACATTGTGTGTACTGTGCTCCTGTAGTATGGGTGTTCCAATGTTTCATTCATTCTCTGGGATAGCTTATAATTTTGTTCACCGGTTTTCTTTGTCAAGCATGAGCAGTAAGTTCATTTCATCAATTTCTGTTTGTCTTCTTATATAACTTCGAGTTTCTGGAGATAGTTTTTTGTATGCATTATATTTCAATTTCGTTTTTTTTAATATACATTTGCTCTGTTCCATCAATCATATCACTTGCTTCTGAGGTAGAGTAGGTTCTCTCTGAGAGGGCATGTAGCATATCCTGAGTGAGTACGAGAGACCTTCTTGTACTGGTGCTCGGTTCACAGTCCATGTCCAAACCACTGCTGATGGTCTCTAGTTGGTCCCCTTTTGGTTGGTTCCCTTCCAGAGTTTCCATCCGCATTTGACTAGTTGTGGGTTTTGTACCACTTACACTTTCCTGTGGTAACTCTTTTGTCTACTTGCCCTTTAATCAGCAGTGTGGAGTACTTGAAGGAAAGGTGGGACTTCATTTAGTTTCTTACTTTTCATCAGCATTCCCTTTAATCGGTGGTGCAGACTACTTGGTACATTAGTTTTGCTGCTGTTTATCACCATGCCTTTTAATCGGTGGTGGTGACTACTAAGCAATGTTGAATGTTCGTTGCTTTTTGTAGTCATGCCCTTTAATCAGCAGTGAGGACTACACAGCATTTCTTCAACTTCCTTCCATTTGCTAATGTTTTCAGTGTCCCTCAGTCTGGTTGGTTTCACTCTCTTCACTTGTTTCCTGAGGTTAGATTCACACTGCATCACTCTTTTCTTTGGTGATTGATTGCTCATTTTATGCTTCAAAATTCCTAAACTGAGTTATTAGATTTAAGTCCCATGTTTCATGGTTATAATTAATATTTTGTTTTGCTGCCCTCTGAGGCATAACTCTTGGTTGTATATTATTGTTGCTAATATCATGTCGAAATTCTTCTTTGAATTTCTCCTCTGGCAGACTATCTATTTCGTCCATTTCATATGTGTTTTTGCACTGGTTTTGTAGTAATTTAAATTCCGCTTTGTTATCTAGGGTTGCCCCCTCAATATCTGTTATTGCTCTTTTCAGTTTTGAAAATGTAGGGTCCTGTTATTATTGAATACATATTCATTATTATCTAGTGCATTACTTTGAATAGGGTGGTGACTTGTGTGGTTGAGTGTGCTGAAGTATTGTAGAAGTATTCCGTCATTTGTATTACTTCTCTCCATTTGTTTCCGCCTATTCTTGATGTAGCTACCCTGATCAGTTTTATTAATGTTCTATTTATTCTCTCGACCGTGCTGTTTGATTGAGAGTGATATTCTGTTGTGCCTTCACTTGCGATTTCTAGTAACTTTGTTATTTCTTGAAATAGTGAAATTTCGAATTGTTGACCTTTATCTGTTATGATTTTTTCCATTGGACCTGTTTTAGAATCCACTCTTTTAGTATTATGTTTGCAGTTTCTTATGTGGTTGTGTTTTTCATTGGTATTATTCTTGCATATCACGTGAAGTTTTCCAAAATCACAAATTGTATTGGTATCCTTCATCACCTTTAGATAACATGTTGATATCTACGTGTACCACTTCATTTGGTTTTGTTGCGATTATTTTCTCTAAAGGCACTCTTTGTGTGGGAAAGTGCTGCTTATTGTTTAAGAGACAAGTATTGCATTTGTTTATGATGTTTTCGGTTATTTTTCTTATCACAATTGTAATGTACTTGGAGTTGAATGTCAATTCCATTTGTGTGATTTCCAAGTGTCCTCGTTCATGAATTTTTCTCACTATGTCCCTTTTATAGTATTCTGGTATTGCTATTCTGTTGGCTTTACTGGTTACATATAAGAGGCCGTTTTTGTTTAATTTCCAATTATATCTGCCATAGTAGTTTTTTGCTATTTTGGACAATTTATTTTCCTGATTTTTTATTTTTTCTCTTATTTCTCTTAGTGTCATGTCACCTTTTTATTTTTCTATGATTTCCTCTTCTGTGATCTCTTCTTTTATCATGATGGCTGTTATTGCTTCCCCTTTTTTGTTGATGTTTATCTCTTGGTGTTGATCTTATTTGCTATTTTGGAGGAATTGGAATTCTATTTTTTGTCCATCTCTCTTTTTGAGGTCTCTCTGGTATTGAGGAAGTGATGTCCAAAAGTCTGTGTTACTGTGTAGTTTTCCTTTTTGTGTTCTATCATAAATTTGAACACATTTAAGTACTCAATCCATCTCGACATGATTGACGATTTATCTCCTGAATATTTTTTTCAGCCATGCCAATCCACTGTTGTCAGTTCTTACTCTAAATTTTTTTCCTATTAGGAAGTGTCTTAACTTTTTATGCTTTCAATTAGTGCAAACTTTTCCAGCTTGTTGATCCATAATTTTCTTCACTGGGTTTTAGTTTTCTGCTGAAAAATTGTACGGGTAGTTCTTTTTCATCTTTTATTTGGTCGAGCATTGCTCCTATGGCTACTTTACTAGCATCGCAATCTAGAATGAATTCTTTAGAGTAGTTCAGCATATTTAGTGATGGCAACTTTGACAGTTCATTTTTTATGTTATCGAGCTCCTCTTGTTGTTCCCATGTCAATTTGAAGGATGTTGAATTTTTCATTAACTTTGTCATTTTTGCTGTTTTCCGTGCTATATTATGTATGAATGTGCTGTAGTAATTAAAGAATCCCATGATAGCTATACTCGAGGATATATACAATATGGCGCATACAGTCCACTACAATATCCGCTACAAAATAGTGCATTTTATATGTTTGGATGACTTTCTGATATATTATTAATTTGGCATCCGTCTAAAAATAGTGCATCTACTATATTTGACTGAGCTTATCCTTATACATTATAGCATTCTTCTTTGTCTCTTCTTCACTTTTTATATTTTAGCTCTCAACTGTATATATTTAGACAGTCCAAATTTTCCCTATTTTTAGAGCGATAAATGTAATTGATAAAAACATACCACTTTAACAGCATTTCAATATTTGCT
>CABFPE010000314.1:550112-564143 GCA_900660155.1 Hofstenia miamia
AAAATTTTCTGTAAAAATTAGCACTGGCACGACATGAGCACAGCACGGTACGATATAAAGCAAGGCACGGTTCCATCTCTGCTAAAATATGCAACACGTATCCGCCTCAAGCCGGTACTTATTGAAGTTCCGCATCAAGCATTTGCTTTAACTGACAAAACCTTTAGTTTGAACTTTAATAAATGAACATATATTAAACAGTTGAGTGATAAACTGATATAACTGGGCCAATGTCATCTTCTTCTGAACCACTTGCTCCATTCAGTTATTTTGAGTTAACTGAGTCATGGTCATACAGTCTTAAAAATTTACCGCTGACATATTCCCATCTTGAGCCAGTATTAAGCCACCATTTGTTTCTACTTTCTACTGTTTATTGGCAGTAAGTTAATTCCACAAAAAAACTACAATATAATTATACAGTATATTGATTTTCAAAGATGTATTTTTATGGCTAAAGTTCAAAGTTCAGAGAAGAATTTGCGTTTGAATTTTTTAAAGTAATAATATTAATAACCAAGAATATAGAAATGATAGGCTTCCATCCTTAATATGTTTCTGAAAAAACATATACAAATATAAGTCATTGAACTCTCACACTTAGAGTGTTTTCGTAATGAGTCATGGTAGCTTTGATTTCAAACAGAAATGGAGGTAAAATGAAGTCAATTTAATTTCAAAATAATTTTCCATCTACACTACTAAATTCATCCACTAGAGGACTAATAAATCTTAAATTAAATTTCGTGTAATGTATTCTTTGTAAGTCTTTTCTGTTGTTGGGTTTTTCGATTTTTTTATCATTTCTCATGCGTTTTCTTTCATGCTTATTTGACCTTTTGAAATTATTCTCTGAGGAATACTACTTTTTCCTTCAGAATGTCACATTTGTTCCCATTCACTATGAGTCCGGCCTCTTTCAGTATTTTCAACATTCTATCTAACTTGTTTATGTGTTCCTCCACTGTATTGCTTGTTATTATAATGTTGTCAATATAGGCATTTATTCCTTCTTCAATACTATGCTGCTTGTTTTTGAGGACTTTTGTGATGTATTGTTGAAATGTGGCTGGTGCATTACATAACCCAAACGCCATGTAAATCCATTCACAGAGTCTGTATGGTGTTATGAACACTGTTTTCTCTATCTCTTTTGGTTCCATTTGCACCTGCAAATACGCCTTGCAGAGATCTATTACTGTAAAGTATTCATGTTTGCTCGCTTTGTAGAGCATGTCTTTGATTCTCTGTAATGGGTATGAATGCTTTTTTGTGATTTCATTCAGTTTCCGGAAGTCTATACACAATCTGTGTTTCTTTCCCTGTTTTACAAACACTGTGGGAGCTGCATACGGACTTTCACTCGTTCATATGATTTTATTATCTATGAGTTCATTCAGGATTTTGTTATATTCGTCTTTCAGTTGTTTGGGTACTCTTCACACTGGCAGCTTTATTGGTTTATGTGTTGTTGTTACGATTTTGTGAGTTTCTCCAATTGCTTGTCCCACACTGATTTCGCTAAAATTTAATATTCTACTATGTTTTATTAGTAATTGTTGTAATTTCTCTCTCTCATCTTTTCATAAGTGTTTGTATTCTTCTTCTTTTATTTCAGGTATTCTTTCTTCCTCTTTGGCGTTCATCCCCGTGCCCTTTAGTCGGCTGTGAGGGTTACTTGCTCCAATGGTGTTCATGCACGTGTCCTTTAGTCGACCTTGTGGATTACTATACACGTTCATCTGTGCTCCCTTTAGTCGGCATTGCAGATTACTTACTCCATTGTTATCTTCCAAAGGTTTCCAAATACTCCTGATTTTAGATGTAATACACTTTCCATAGATTTTCACTTTAGATTGATTCATGTTCACGTTTCTGTTGGTAGTTTTTAATATTGGGATTTTTCCTTCTCCATTTTTTATCGAGCATACACTTGAGGGCATTGATATTCTTTTCGTATTGATTCCTGTTTGTTCGTATAACATAATTTCAACTTTAATCTTTTTTTCTGTTTTAATTGTGTGCATTTTCCAATGGCATGGTTGTAATTTTATGTATTCCGTGAGTTCAAACTGTATTTTTCGGTTTTCTTCTTCCTCTTTGATCTCGATTTCCTCTTCTTGTACTCTCATTGTTCTATTAGCATAATTGATAATACATTTATTTTTGGATAGAAAATCGTCTCCCAATATTACTCTAAGGGTAGAAAGTTTTTATGGGTGTTGACAACTATTAGATCTTGTTCAAATGTGTTGTTGGAAATCCGCATTCGTGCTTTTTCTAATGTTCCCTTCGTGTTGATGTATTTGCCTGATGCGTTGATTAGTCTATTAAGATATTTCTTTAGGTCGTTTCTTCCAAATCCTAATTTCATTGCACATTCGTCCGTTATTATTGATTTCACCGCACCCATATTGATAGTCACTTTAACCATCATTCCGTTTATCACAACTGTGGTTGTGTTCACGTTTCTGATATCTGTTAGTATCAATAATGGTGCTGCTGCTGATCTCTGAGATAACTGACACAGAATTTGTTTTGTTTATGAGATGCTCTACACAATTGAAATTAATAAAATTTCTTTCATTTCCTAGATAAAATTATTGGATTTACTCTTTTGTTTATTAAAATATTAAGTTATCCACACATTTATATTCAAGCATATAAGATACCAATATTGAAAGTATGTATTTTTTACGTTATGTGAAAAAGTCAAAATTGCGATGTCTTTAATTGTTGAGGTTATTTTAAAAGCGGTAAAAATATCAAACACTGAGTAGGACTAAAATACAAATAATTTAAAATATCAAGCTTGGCTCCCGCCCCAACCCCNGCCCCCCCCCCCCCCCCCCCCCCCCCCAATGTTGGTTGAAGATTTCGTCAATTTCGTTAGGAAATAAGTACTTGGAAAGTTTTCAGTTGTAATAGAGAAACATGGGTTTTATCAATAATATTCCCAAAATTCATGTAGTATAATATAACAATCTTTGCAAAATTCATATAGTTCAATTGTTAAAGAAGAAAAGGAAAGAAAAATATTACTATTAAACAATTAATTCATTATTAATCATTCCATTGTTTGTTGAACAGCATTAGTCTCTTTCTTGAAGATAATCATATGTTGCAAACATCAATCAGCATAAAGTTATTATTTGAAATTGCATGACTAGAACACGTTGCATTAAACCGCCTGCACATTTTTAGTGCTTTGCAACAGTGCTGGCATGTATTTGATTTAGTGGTTTAACCAAATTTCGGTTTTGTACACAGATGTATGGTATGGTTCAATACCATTATATATATATCATGGAAAACATAATTGCTTGGTGAAAAAAAATTATTGTAGTTATTGATGGCAAACTTAAATATACAGCTATAATGGAAATCCATAAATATATTGTTACATATTCAGAATTTATACTTTATTTATGTATTAAATTGTGAAATTTAGTGACACATATCTTACATTAAAAATAATTGAATGAGTAAATATTTATTTTACATATTGTCTTGAACAAAAAAACATTTTGATAAAATAATTGTTGATTGTAAGGAAATACTGATGATTAAAATCTCGCCTTTTGCAAAAATCTACGAAAACTAATCTTTGACCAAATAAAGACTTATCTCCATAACAAATCAATTCTTTCGAATACTCAATTCGGCTTTCGCAAAGCTCACTCCACCTCTGATGCCTTACTTTACGCTAATGAAAATGGGAGATATTACCTTGATAATAACAATTTTGTCACAATTGCTTCTATCGATTTATCCAAAGCATTTGATTCCATTGATCATTATATTCTTCTTAAAAAGTTAGAATACATTGGTTTCGACTCTAATACTATAAATTTACTGAAGTGCTATGCTAATTAAATGATCGTTTTCAAAGTGTAAAGGTAAATGGCATATTTCCCAACTGAAGTAAAACTTACAAAGGTGTTCCACAGGATTTTAGGGCAATGATTGTGTAATAGTACAGTATGCTGAATACACGTGTATATCAACACACATTATAATCAAATAGAAACATCAATTGGTAAATTAGAAACCAATCTCGCTCAACTGCTAAAATTTTTTAATATGCACCATTTAACTGTAAATCCCTCTAACCAGAATTCTGGGTTATGTCTACCTTTCACAATGTTATCAATCACACATTTTAAATTTTTCGGGGCCAAAAATTACTCAAATCGAATCCTTCAAATATCTTGGAGTAACAATCGATAATAAATTAAACTGCTCAAGTCACATATGAAATTGCATTACGCCAAATAGCAATGAGACTTAACTATTTCACATGTAGACCATTCTGTAAATTCCAAAATGAAATCGATGTTGGTTAACTCTCTAGTAGTAAGTCATTATAGATACTGTAATATCTTATTTAATGACATAAACCATTTGTTAATAAATAAAATCGACTCACAAATTAAATGGGCAACAAACATTCGTAATGATAATTACACAACTAGGAGCGACAAAAGTTCATATTCTAATTACATTTCATAAGATACTTTTCATTAATAAAATTTCACCTTACAGTAAACTACAATTTCCATTATTTGCGCATTCAACTTATAATTCGAGGATTTCTAAATTCAGAAAAGGTGAAGCTTAAAAAACCATTCTCATAAAATTCTATTTTTGAACTCAGCAATTGAACTATGGCATAATTTAACAATTGAAATTAAACGAATGAAAAGTTGAAGGAATTTTAAAAGTCAAATTAATGACTACCTCCGGAAGCAATATATCCCTAAGATCTGCTCTACGTCATGGAAAGGATTTCAGTTTTTCAAAAAATATCATTAGTCAAAATAATTAGTACTAAACTGGGTAAACTGTTTGCATCCATGTTTTTCTTGCTGTGTTCTATTGTTTTTTGTACTTCATGTTATTATTGTCGCATTAAGTATAGAATTAGCAGCTTTTGTTGAGGTGTATTATTATATGCCAATATACTGCACTTAGTAAGAAATTCTATTCTTTTCTGTTAGCCCGTGTATAATACATACATTTCACCATGATTAACCATATTTTACATATTGACCATAATTAAAAATATGGCAATTATGGATGACTGAAAAATATCGGCTTGCCATATATGTGGTCATACCATAAACGGCATCCTTGTTGTTACATACATTCCCAAAGCTCTTTGTATATCATTGAAAATCATGAGTAACAGAAATCAAAATTTTCATTATGAATTGAATTTTTCACGAAACTGTTATCCTCAATTAACTGTTTATAAATTTCTGATAATATGAAACTTGTACACAATGAACAATATACATTTTGTCTTTCAACAATCATTTTTAAATGCTCCTCAAAATATATCAAAAATCCAAATTTTTTGCAATCACAATAATTTGCAAAAAACATTAAATAATGAAGGCACCCATGATATATATTTATATAATTAATGCACAGCAAAAATATTTACTATTAAAAGGAAAGAAAAAACAGTTCATTTAAATGGATCTTAGTCCTTTTTGACTAGTTATTCCATAAAACTTGTAAAACGGTTCAACATTTATTTTCTTTCTCCCCATAAATGTATGAAAGGCCTCTTCCAGAGTATTATCTTGTTTCATTTCAAATACAAGTCTACGAAATTTTAGAAGTCTTTCTTCAAATTTTGAAGAGTCGCTATGCAAATAATCATATGCATCAATGGCTAAGAATTCTGATAATATATAAGAATAATATGTCCCTACATAAAGATAGTCCGGAAGCCCAGATCGGAAAGTTTTGTCACAAGTTCGCTTGTATTTAAATTTGTCTCTTACTTCTTTTATAATACCGCTAATATCTTCTTCAGGCCTTGCAAAAATGTTAAGATCAGTTATGGATTTGTGAAGAGATTCTATTAAAGATATCCCCTCAGCTTTTTGCAAAATATTATTATATTTCCTGTATGTTTTTTGGTTTAATCTTTCAGATCTGCTTTCAGCACTTAGTTCTAAAATATGTTTTTCTTGATATGCAAAAAACTCCATAAATTTCGCAGGAAATTCGATTGTATCAAAGTTTCCCCATCCTTTATTGTAATCTGAAAGGATACGCTGTAAACAGTGCCCCATTTCATGAAACAAAACTCTAATTTCTTTTAAAGAAAATTTTTCTTCCGATTGATTTTGTAAAGATATGAATGCAATTGGAATAATATTAAGATGATTTATACGGTATCTTAAAAGCGTAGTATATGGTGATGATGCAACTTTTTGAAGTTTTCTTGCAAAGTAATCAATATAGAACAATCCTATTTTTTCATTTGAAACATAAACTTCATACAATTGCACTCCTGGTGCATAAATTTGATAATCATCTTTACTTTCTTCAATGAAAATTTGAAAATATTCATTAATTATGTCAAAGAGTTTATTTATAACATGGTGGTGAGGGAAATATGCATCCATAACACTTTTAGCGATATAATGCTCCTCCATAGTATAGGCATACTCATCTTGATTTTCGGCTAAGTTTCTTTCAACCTCATATAAAAATTTATTCACGGATTCAAAACTTTTAGCCATGCAAGTTTGCATTTTCCAATATACAACATTAGAATATTTTGATTCTTCAGCCTCTTTGTTATATAAGACACGCAGTCTTTTTATAACTTCCTCATTATTGTACTCTCGCGTGTGTCCCCAACGTGACAACTTATCATAGATTTCTTTTCTTAATTCTGTGCATGATGTTGTACGGCCTACATAGTCTAATGCTTTATAATCTAAGTACCAGGGTCCTTCTTCCAAGTAATTGTTAAGTCCATAACCTTGTTTTCTTGCCGCATTAAACCAATGTTCCAAATATTCTATAGGATAATTTCTTGCATCTGGGAATTTACAAATATACTTACTTACAAATAAGCCAATATTTTTCTTCGATTTCCTTAAGTTATCATTGTATTCTTTAAGCAGTTGATTATAGGATTTTTGAAATTTTCGATATTTATCATCTGTAATATCCAGTCGATCATGCATTTCACGCAAATCTTCAGTGAAATTATTTTGAAGCATTGTGTCTTTAATGTGTCGGATAAAATATATAGGGGCTTCAATGACACTATGGAATGCACTTTTTTCTCTTTCTGCCAAACTATCTAATTGCTTAGCATTTTCTTTGTAAAAGTCTTGTGCACATTTATATGCTTTTTCTATATCTTTAGATGACATATCCCTAAATTTGGGTAATTTCTCTGGTTGGAGAAGCGTATTTTCTCTAATTATATCTTTGCAGTCTTCAGGAATTTTAACGCCCTTGTAGTTATATATTTTATCAGTAATTCGAAAACACTGTATGCCTTTGCTAAAGATTAAGAAGCTTATAGACACCAGAAAGCACTTTATTATAAATACGTTCATTTTTTAAGTAATTATTTCTGAATTTTCCCGCAATTCCTCAAAAAAGCAATTAATTATAAAGAGTACATTATTTTGCTTCAAAGTACTGTGGAATTTGCATTCACCATTAATTTAATTCTACCGCAATTGACTAAGATGTAATTTTTGCAGGTTTGTTGAATTATATCAAATTTGTTTGAAGGCAAGTTTGATTAAATGAATCGTTTCCTATAATGGAATTTACTAAGGATAAACATGCATTTCTAGTGTATATGTAGGGTACACGTAAAACTTGCTTTATAATATGTTTCATTATGGAAGATGATAACTAAATGCTCTTATTTGAAATGATATGTCATAAATATATTAGAAAGCTTGTAATAATTTATTGTAAAGAGAATTTATCCGTAAATGCTTGATGGTTAGGACGATAACCATTCCATTAAACTTCAATACTTCATTTTTACTCCACCTTTTAAATAGTTCTTAGAAGATGCCTAAATGATTATTTGTCAAAGAGACTACAACAAATTTATTCAACCGCTTGAAGATTCAATATTTCAAATTTGTTCCTTCAATCCAGAGAGAATTTCTTAAAATCGTATGGAGTAAAAAATACGGTTTGCTTTTAATAACCAGAATATTTTTAAATCCTGCAACAGTTTTGGCATGGATTTGAGATTTAAGGAAGTACTCCAAATTCAATACGTTAATAAATGAAAATCCAACTGTTAAACAACACCTTAAAAATGGTGTTTTACGTTAACATGATTGACAATCCTTTTAATTATTCAATGCATATAAATGTATAGCAACATAGGACAATATTTAAGTTTCCTGATTTTTGTTTTTATTTCCTTGTAGATTACTAATTGATAAGTATCAATGTTAGTTTCAAATTGTATCTTTATCGGGGATACAATTGGGTTGAATCAGAGGAGTATCTAGGATTTTGAAAGAAAGGTAGCCATTCTCATTGTTCCAGTACATAAATACATTGCAAAAAAAATTAATGACAATTTAAATTTAAAGCTGTACACACTGTACAGTGTATTAGAAAAAATACAATAAACGATTACAAAATAATTCCGCGATTTTTTTATCAAAGCGAATAAATCTAAGACATTATTGTAGTCAATTAGAATTGTATTGTATATGGACATAAATGCGAGTCCATTAACACGAGGCTCTCCAATGGTGCTTCGTAAATAAGTCTTCAGGCGCTTCAGACCAGAAAATGTTCATTCAGGGCTTGCATTTGAAATAGGGATAACATTAAACAGCTTCAAGAGAGAAAATATCATTGGATAAATGTTTTTATCACAAACTTGAAGAGTTGCAAGAAGAGTGCATATAAAGAGGTATATTCTCGTTTCCAATCTGCATTCAGACTGTCCTCTAATTTTTCTATAATAATTTCATTTGCGGTGAAAGTATCTAAATATTGTTCTAGGAGTTGCTTAAAATCAATGGAGTTTGATTCAGGAATTGTCCATCGAAGCAAATGTGGCAACAAAATACGAAATGCATACGCACGTATAGTCTTCTCATTAAATCGTAGATTTAGTTGTGTAATAAAGTGTCAAGAAATAGAATATAAACGGTAGTGCGAAAATAATTTTCTGAATTGGAATCAGAAATAATAGGATTTGAACGAAATTTTTGGAGTGCACAGACACAAGACATGTTTAGGGAAAGTCCAAGGGGAAGGATACAGTCATTTATCCATTTGTACACCTTATAAAATGACCTTGTGATGATTGGCGTATATTTTGAAAAACTATAGTTACATTTTGCACATTTTCCATTGCTGTTGTTAGAGCTTGTTCTATGCTTTGTAAAGATTTACTAAGTCCATGACGATTTGAAGGGACTTTCGTAACACAAAATAGAGCAGCAATAAATGAACTATTGGTGATATTATCCTGAATTAATTTAATGGAGTTCAAGATTTTACAGATGGGACTAACCCCAACCGACGCTGCACTTAACACTATTTTAGTTTGAATAAATGCATAATATAAACTAAGATATACTCATTTGTAATAATCATGTAGATATCTATACAAAATCAAGGTTATAATAAAGTTGACTCACTTTTTATCAAAATTTTTAGTTTTTAACGAAAACGTAACAAAGTGAGATTAGGGTTTTAAGCAGCAATCCTTCTACCAATTTTTTTCTGATTGGAATAAATAATCATTTTGCATTCATGTTTAAAAAGCAATTATTGCTAAGAAAAAGAATCATTCTCAATGA
The DNA here is from genome assembly GCA_900660155.1 of Hofstenia miamia. Lineage (NCBI taxonomy): Eukaryota > Metazoa > Xenacoelomorpha > Acoela > Hofsteniidae > Hofstenia > Hofstenia miamia. Next base: position 559,727 of record CABFPE010000314.1, read on the forward strand.
ACAGAATTTAAAATATTTAGAAAAAATCAATAATTTTTCATCAAGCAGACAAAGGGAGAGATTGAGCAATGGCTCCCTTGGCTCCCACTTGATACGCTACTGGGTTGGATTCTGTAGAATTTTTTTTTCAAAGTGGGTTGGATTCGTGGGATTTTTATTAAAGGGGAATTGGTTGGGTTTATTTAATTGATAATATTTACTACATTTACAAAATTTAGTTTTTGCTTAGCTTAAGACATACCATGATAGCAAAAATTTGTTAGGAAATGAATTGTCTCTGTGTATCCTAATTTAGAGCCTGTTTAATCAGCACTAATATATTGTGTGAAGGTGACAGCATAAAAAATGACTTTGAGAATACAAGTCTAGGATTCATTAGGAAATCCTAAAAAAATTGTGGCTAAGTTGGACTAGTGTTGGGTCAATTATTGAAAATTACCTTTTGGGTTCATTCTGTTTATGTTGGTGTTGGATCAGAAAGTATATTAACCACTTCATGTCATGAACGTTTTGTGCTCTCAATACCATCGGTTTTTAAAAAAAAACATTGTCTTTAGTATTAGGGAATCGTTTTGTCATGCAATATTGTTGTTTAATGATAGGTAATAGCTTTAACTGAATTTCAGTTATACAGTTTCATGACCATTAATGTTGAAAAATATCAATGCGTGATGGCTTAGCATGTTGAAATGGCAGTCTTTCGTTGGTTTTTAACTTTGAGAAAAGATCATATTTATAGAGCTGTAAAATTTCTCATATTATTGTGTGAACATCCCATGCTATTTTGGAAATCATCAATAGCATTTCAGACAAAATGTTTTTATCTAAGGCTTGGCAAATTGAACTTGATTAAAAATAACGAAGATGAAGTTCAAAATCAAGTTAATCAAGTTATTAAATTCTATGTATTAATTTTCTTGAATCCTAAATGTTCAAAAAAGTTTTTTAAGGAATTTGAAATGTTTTATTTATCAAAAAACAAAAGAAGAGCTGCTTTGTGTGGATTAAAATAATGATTTAGAAAAGAGACTGCGCACGTTCATATCTCAAACAAGAATTCGTTTTCAGATTTCAGTGTGTCTATGAGAGCAACATTTATCTGATTTTTAAAAAACTGTGCACTTATCTGAATAGGCACTCAAACCTCAAAGATGCGCCTTGACTGAAACACGACAGGTCGCTAATTAAAGTACGTAAAGAAATAAGCAACAATTCTCTATCTTGTGGCAATTTGAGATTTAAATATCTTCATTAGTTCGTGATAAATATGTGATTAACATAAATGCACACGTGTGTAATTTTGTATAGGACCGCACCACATGTCTATTAGAAACATTCATCAACACCCGCTAAATTCTAAATGTCACCTGTCAATTACAAAACTACATCATAAAGTATTATAATAATATGCCGTATAGGCCTACACCCTACAGTGTCATTTACTTTTCTTGTAAAGTATTAAAACACGGCTGTTCTAAAATATATTATATTATATACATGTAGATTTCGTAGTACTATTGATATTGTATTGGTTTATATCACACATGTAACGAAATAAATATGTCCACCCACACCGCAAGCAGCGTGGCATTTGAAATTCAGTACCCGCACTGCACCACATCCACGTGGGTGCAGGTAAAAGGCAAATCGGCGGGTAAACCCGCCCCCGCGTCTATCTTTGGGGCTAAGAAAATATTTAAGGTAACCATCCCAGTGGAAATAGGGTCAAAGTACTGCTAAAATGAATGAAGAATAGAATGTTCATTTATTCAGGGTGTTATTGCTTACATTCAAACAGTGATTATTCCGGTTTAACTAGATTTATTTTTATCGTCGCATACCCTGATTTTTCTTGACCTGGTTGTCCTGTCGAAACTCACCCATGTGTACGGATAAAGCAATCTCTATTACACAATATATCAATTTCTCTAAAGATGTTTTTTTACAAATGATGGGTGTTGCACATCACACATCATAAATAGACATATCCGAGCATAGATGTCATTACTAAATTTAAAACCAGTAATATACTAAAAATATAATTTGATTCAAGGTTAAACATTAAAGTTGCAAATATTAGCACATTTACAAAACAGAATAGATAGAATACTATAATATTTAAATAACTTTTTTTGTACTACAAATAACCATTAGCTCATCCTCAAAGAATATCTAGAAGGTAACATAATGTTTGGGTAAAATAATATCTGACGCAAAGGAATAAAAAATTTGAAACATTATTTTGTATTCAAAACTTCATTTTTTTGTGTGAAGTGAAACGCCTATTGTAGAATCTTCAACCACACGGACCAACAGTGAAATTGGAATTCCTGCATGAAGTCCAATTTTTCTGAAGTAAATCAGTCGACAATATTGGCAGTGTTCGCGAAGATGAAGTACAATAACACATTGTCAAAATTGATAAGACTTTGCAGTATGTTTATCAAGAACTAAAACGTCTTGCCATCATACATGAAGGAGTTAGGATACCCTATCATTCAATTTAATAGTAACAAAAATATGTCACTTAGCAATACATATATATATCTTTATTATACTTGATAAGGAAAAGTGAAAAAATATTAATTAATCATGGAAATTTTTTTTATAAATAGTGGTGGATACCCTTTATTCAACTTCTTACTTAATACATAAATTATCATTAACATGCAATAAGAAATTTTCTTATGCCATAACATTCTGTTATAGACCAAAAACATTTCTATCATGATGGTTAACCTAATATATATTTTTTCCATAAATATTTCCAATACCTATATTCACGGTAAGCATTTCACTTTTCTAAGAATTTCCAAAGATGTGTTGAAATCCTTAAAAATCAATTTTTGTAAAAAAATATTTGTAATTTGGAATGGAAACTAGGAAGCTCGTGAAAGTAAAAAATGTCAAAATTTTCATGTTTCACAAAATTTCTTTGACAATATTTCATCAACCAATCACAGGGTTTGAAACCCTGTATTTTACCCTCATCGTTCATATTCAAATCCCAACTAAGATTAAAAAGAGGAATAGGTGCTTAACAATTTGTATATACGGCCAGTGCCATAAAATTAACCGAAACCACAACTAGACCTCTGCGCCATTTAATTTCTCGTAATGGGTGGCGGTGTTGGCGCCGATCACATTGATGGCGGCTTTTTCGGGGTTACCCCGATTTCACAGAATCGTCTTTGAATTCGTAATCTGGGACTTCTGCATTATAACCATCAAATTATGTAATGAATAATGATTAATTTAAAATAAATTACCAAATTTATTTGATATAGTAAACCCTAATACAAATATAAACCTCTGGAATTATAATTTATTTGAAGTTCATCAACAATTGTGACGACCTCCAAAATCCAAATTATTTAACCCTAATTAAAAACCTTGGAACAAAATCGAATATAATATTTGTTATAATCCAAACAACTTAACATATTTTACCGCAATTAGACATAAAATGACCAATACCAATTTAGAATGCATTAAAAAATCTGTAAGCAAGCCTCTTATAATATAAGATTTTCCAAAACTTATTGTTAAAAATATTTTTTTGAGATTTCGTGACAACAAATTATTTGAGCCTACTCTCATGCATATATATACATAATTTAATTTGTTTAATATTTGTATATTGCTTTATAATGTATTAAAATCTGACTTTTTAAGTTACCGGGAGATTAAAAAACAAAGAGCAACAGATACACCTCTAATATTAAATACTAATGTGTGCTTTACAAAAGTCATTGTTTTTGGAAGTAACAACTAGCCCTCTCGTACTCCATGAAATCTCAACAGGGCACTGCTGTTGCAGGAATATCAAAATTATCTTTATGCTAGAAGGAATATGCAAATGTATAGTCAATCTCAGGAAATTTCAATATCAATTATAGACGAATTATATATAATTAATATAAATATATAATGTACTACTTTTAATTAGTAGTTCAACCACGCGTTTTGTTTGTTTTCTAAGCAATTATACAATTTAGCAATGCCTATTTAATCTACCACAGCGCAATTCCTCCCAAAGTATACTTATTTTCAAGTAACAGCTATCCTTTATTATTGTCAATGTCTATTTATTTTGCAGTACTAACGTTATAGATCCTCACACTGGTTTTTATATAAAATATTTAAAACATGAAATATAGAGATGATGACATTGGAGCCAATTTAATACATTATTATTGATTTATGAATTCTAAATGTGCAAACAAAAATGTAAGGTTTATCAAAGGCATCTTTCGTAATTTCATGCTTCAGTTATCTACACTAGCCTGGGGCTCAAATTGCAAATCTGTTAGGTACATAAGTTCTGCATTTGACTTGAACTTAACGAAAAACTAAAGTTAAGTATACCCTTATGCACAGTCGATATATGTATATATACATGTATATAATACATATA
>CABFPE010000314.1:564230-574471 GCA_900660155.1 Hofstenia miamia
ATATATATATATGTATACATATAATGCATAAATGCATGATTTTAATAATCAACGGGTGCCGATTTTCAGAATCGCGTGCTTACTGTTCTTGTAGTATTTGATAATTTTATCATTTCATGTTCTAGCAAACAAATTTCGTATTATATGTAAATATGATTTAAGAATCGTGTTTGATTGCATTGGATAGCAATAAAAGTTTTTGCCACCATTCTTATAGTATTATATAACTACTTAAAATTTTAATTAATTTAAAATTTTGTTGATTAATTAGCATTTCTTAATTTAATGAATAAGGTTTGTTTTAGCCGCATTTACCACCATCATTATAGAGATAAGTTTTTATTAATTTAATTGCGTTCACTCGAATTTTGTAATTTGATACCTAATGTTGGTTTTAGCTATAAAGATAAAATGGAGATATCATGCAATTGACTTGCTAAAGCTATGCAATTCACTCTGATGAAGAATTAAATTTCATGAAAAACAAGGAAACGACTTCATGGAAGGCTACAAAAAAGGCTCAGTCAATGTGCATTAGTCTATTAATTTAGCATTTTTCTTATGAAAACACTTTCAGTTAGTTATTTACTTATTTCATATTCATAACAAACTACTGGCCTAAATAAAAAATTAGGCTGAACATGTTGATCATTTCCAAAGCGATTTAATATTTAATCAAAAGTTACTTTTTCAACTCTATTTGAACGTGATATCACACTATTATTAAAATAATTATGTATTTCATCTAAAAACGTTTTGACTAGTTTGTAATATATAAGGTTGAATTATATGTCATTATTACATTCGTAAAAGTAGTAAATTTAGTTTCCAAGTATCACAAAATGTACCTGATGTAAAAGAAGCGATCGCACTGACAGAAAAAGTTGTTTTCAAGGATGCAAAGTACATATTTAGTCATACGCAGGTAAGCCACTTAAATGTTATAATATTTTGTAAATATGAATTAATGGAATGCGTACATTTATATATCCAACTAAAAATAGGAAGATTTGCATATAATTAAGCATGGTGATTAAGCAAATATATACCATAGTAAGTGCATCCTGCACCAAACAACTACATTGACAAAAGAAGGCTGTGTAACTGGTTAGCAAACCCTATATATGATAGGGAATAAGAAAGTGACATTCCTGACATGACTGCTTTATGAGACTCACTCATACCTCAGGAACCTCGGCAGCTTTTCTGGCAGCGTTTCCACTGCTTGAAGTTTGTCTTCGCGACCTGCCATCGCTCCCATGTGCACAAAGTACACATTTCCGTACCTTCGTCTACCCGTTGGCTTAACTTTTTCTGATGGTCGGGGACTCGGTAAAGTGATGCTACCTCAAAGACATTGCAATTACACAGGAACAATTGCGCGGATGCTGCCTTACTAGGACAGCTTGGAGGCACTGCCTTTTGGCTTACAGAAGGAGATAAGTTTCTTTCACCGATTCGAAAATATTGATTCCAATAATTTGTTGCACTCTTCTTTGAATTTTTCCAACTTTTTTTAAAATAATACTGCAGGGAAATGAAATCTTGACTAATATTACTCGAACAAACCATCAAGTAATATCTTAGTTAGGTTATAACAGCTAAGTAAAATTTTGTATATACTCATGTATATTACTAAAAACTGTAATTGGTGCAAATCGACGAGGTTTTTCATCACTGCAGCATTATTTTGTGTATTCTACTTGAACTAGCAAAGCAACCATCAGGTTAACAATTCTGTCAAAACGAAATGGTAGAGAATTATTTGGTAATCCAAATTCGAATTGATCAGTTCTGGTATGGAAGAGACCATGTTTCACATATTATGATTATATCCGGACTGAAATAAGTGGCTAAAATTTTTAATTCATCAAATTTATTGTTGAGAGATTAAGAATTTAAAGATCGAACAGCTGGTAAGAATATGTTATTATAATTTGTTTCAAGAACAATGTTTTTCAAAGTTTGTACTAGTCAGTTGTGAATTGTTATCAACTAATTGTCCTTGTCAACACTCAAACTTCGTATTTCTAAGGATACTTCTTTGTAATAAAGATCCTTTTACTTAAATATTTTTTGAGAGAATACATCTTGGACTGGGTGCCAAAGTGTTACAAATGATGATTGGTTGAAACAGAGAAAATTAGCATTTAATGTTTGAAGTTATTTATTAATTCAAATTTGTAAACCCAATAAGATTAGTCAGCACAAACAGGTTTCCCACTTCAACATTTATAAGTCAAAATCATGATTTGTCTCTCTGTGTAAATTTCAGGTTGTAATGTCATATATAAAATTATTGCTATTACATTATTGGGTGCATTTGTTACAATTTCGCACCCAATGAAGTTACAGTTGCTTTTGTACACTATAACAAAAAGATTGGCTGTGTGCTTTAAAATAATTATATTATATTACTTGAAATGGAAAGGTACATGATTGTACAAGCACAATGCAACATTAACAGTGGAGTAATTTAAAAAACAGTCAAGAATTTACATAAACATAGCCAGATAAAATATATTTCTACAAGTAATTATGAAGCATTTAGTCCGTTGTTGATTTTACTGGTAAGCTCTCATAAAATAGTTTCCGCATTGCTTTACTTGTCATTAGTTCAACCAATGACAAAATATCTCTCTTTTTTTCTATATCTATACCAGGTGGACTGTTGTATGCTGCAAGGACATTCACAAGCGATCTTTGTCCGCCATGCTTTCGATAGGCAATCACCCGAAGATCGCCATTTATTTCCTTTGCCATTTGAATGGTTGGGTTTGATTCCAATGCTTTTTCCTAGACGATATGCTGCACTGATATGATACCTTTGAAAGGGTCAGCCTTCATACTCGTTGGTGGTAATTTCTATCACATGGTATGGTGTGCTGCCTCTCTTCATTCTAGCCTTTTTCGTCATGCCATGATACTCACTTGGTAAATCTAATTCTAGCTTTTCAAACACACCTTGAATTGCGGAATGCATGCTATCGTATTCCATGTGGCTATGGTCACTTTCAAAATATTTCTGCTCAACTTTTTTGATAAACTTTGAGTTGGCTAGAAATGAGAGAATTGCTGTCCAAATACCCCGGTTACGATTTTGGCCTCCAGCTGTGTCGCTGTACAATATCACATGCTTGTAGCAACCACCATCTGAAAGCTGAAGATACTTCACCAAGCAAGAAGCTACTTCATTAGAACCACGGGTAGCATCTGCCTCATGCCAGGTAAAGCAATAGCTATTGGTAGTTTGGAGCTCATAGAAAGTCAAGTTATAAACATTGAGCTTTCTCTTGTAATATGACACCCCAGCAAACAGTCTTGGTGCAGTTAGAATCTGCTGGAGGTCGAAGGTGACTGCTAAAGCATCAGCCCTTGCTTTATCTCTTGCCTTTTCCTCTGCAAGAGATTTGCGCCTAAGATGAGCTTGTTGTTGCGTAGTGTCCTCAGCTGTTAATGCTCCCGCTTTCTCTTTCTTGTTAAACATGTCACAGTCATTGCAAACATCATTACTAGGAATATGGAAGCCAAGATTGAATTCTGTGTTAAACACTTTCCTGTAGTAAGTGTCTTTGCATTTTGCTTGGTCTTTGTAAAATTCACAGTAGGACTCATCCATTTTTGTGACATTTACGGCACGCTTTGTTGTGGAGCGGCAGTAATGAGACTCAATTGTTGGATATGAGTTTATGTGACTCCAGACCTGTTGATACATGTTTTCTGAAAACTTGTTATGAGGTACTCTTTTTGGTGGATTTTGGTACACTATAATGCACAACTCTTTGGCTTATAGAAATAGTGTTTAGAAAGAGTCTTTTACAAACCTCTACCTTGTTTTCTCCAACAGGCAGATGGTAATGAACTGGTTGCCCTTTCTTCAAACCGAGTTTAACTCTCTTTTTTGCTAGAACTGTGCATTGCGATATTATAACGTTTTGTCAAGCTCTTGAACTCTTACATCCCCAGAATGTGTTAAAAATGGCAACTCGCTGTTCATCTGTAATCTCGAGGCATCTGTTCTTGTTGACAGCCTTGCACAGGCACCTGTTTTTAATCTCTTCCCCATTTCCAGAGTTATATAGCGCAGATTTAACATTTTTCTTCCATTGATCTACCTTTTACATTCTTTTAAGTGTCCCATTGCCATTGCTACTTACTGAACTTGGTTCTGTAGAAGACGATGGTATCTCTGAATTATCAGCAGCCTCGCAGTATTTAGCTGTGTGAATTCAGCCATAGGTTCTGCTGCTTCCGAGTCCGAGCTGTCACAGTCACTTTTGCTCAAGTCGTAACTGCATCTTTATCGGAATCACCAGCTTCATCATTACTTGACGAATAATCACCCTATAAGCACTTTATAAATTATGTCCGACTAAAATATTATGCATCAACAAACGAGTGTCCTACTTCAGATTATAAGTCTCAGTAAGTGTCTCTACTGGCAGTGGATAGTAAGCAAGCAGATGCATAAAATTTGAGCTTCTCTTATGTTTAATTTATTAAGCACAGAATGTTAAAAAGTTATTGAAATGTACAGTATAACCATTAGTTAAATTTAGCTGCATTAATCAAAATATCCTCTTAATACTAATGTGATACTTACCAGTTTGAATATTGTCAACAGCATCAATTACACTTTGAGAGTCGCAGAGAAAAAACTTTTCATTATCCATGTTAGTGATAATTGAGAACTTGTACTGGCTTGCTTCAGTTATACACTAATATCTACTGTGTATCAAATTTCCTCCAAATTGGTGAATGTCACATGGTATATGGCACAAAGATATGCGTTATGTCATCACTAGAATTCTAGAATGTGAGTAATTAGGAATCAGTGCAAAAAGAAATGAAAACAAACATTCTCAACCAAATAATAATTAGTATACCATTGATATAACTTGTTTGTTTACTAGCTTAGTGATATTGTTATTATCATTGGGTGGAACAATGGATAACGATGCTTAATTAACATTATTGTACCCAGTGAAATTGAAAGTGTGTTTATTTGCTAGATAATGGAATTGGAAATCTTGCAATCTGTGGGCCTAGAATGCTACAAAGACATTTTTAAATCTTCGCTAATACAATATCATTATTTGTCATTTGTAACATTTTGACACCCAGCCCACGACATATTCGCTGGAAAACATCAAGCATTCTACTCATCTCCGATATCTGACATAATCAGACGTGTTCTACCTTGATAATAGTTTTCTTTGACATGCAAACTTCTGTTCAAACGATAGAGATTTCACAGAGTGCTTAAATATATGCACTTTTTGTCAACGTCAGCGCAACCCATTGCAAAAACTATGAAGCTGATCACTAAGATTAACAAAAATTTCTACATAAGTCCTTAAAAAGTTATGCGGTAAAGGAAAGGGTTTTCTTCAAAAATGTTGCAAAATTGTTGTAAGTTCATCACAACTTGATTACATAATAAAGTTTTTTCACAAAAATCCAATGTTTCTTTTATTGTTTTGATATGGGTTTCTGTGATAGATATTGTGAATGGTATCGAGCTTGCATTCTGGTTCGTTTGTCCTATTTTTAATCGGAAGGCTAAACTCTTTATGAATGCTTGCAATAATTAGAGCCATCATCGATGCCTGTTATAGTGATATAGTTTTCGTCATTGCATAATGATATATCTGAATCACTATTAACAATGAATATCACTGTATTTCCTATGTTTGTAAAAATTCTTCTAAAATCGATAGTCATTTTAGTGTAATCAAAATGGAAAAAATATATTGTATGCAACATAAAGACAACCATCAAATTGAAAAGAAGGTATAGTGTTAGATTTAAACAATGCAACATAATGCATGTTTTTAAAACATTTTTGAACCTATAATATTAACAACAACATTATTGAAATTGTCTCAGAATTTAAAAAAATATAACCTTGCATGCTGGGTCATTTGTTGATACAGTTCGGTGAAATAAACTTTATATGAATGTTTAGAAATACATATCATAACACATTTATGTTCTTTGCGGGCAAGCAAAATATATTAATAACAATGAGAAAACTTTTAAATATTTGTAACAAATGAACATTCTCCGATTTAGAAATTAATTAATTATACATGCTTGGCATGTATAAGTATTTTCATTCAAGCATGATTACCTTGACAGTACAAGCCTTTCCCCACATCGCATCAATAACTGATTAAAATGTTCTATTGCTTTTTTGTCAAATAAAAAGGAAGATTATGATTCCATGAATACAATATATTAGTACGTTGTTAAGTTCACCTAAACTAAATTGCAATTAGGAACATCAGGAAATCATGTTAAAGTATAATAGCTGACGATCCTAGTCTGCATACTAAAGACTGTTTAGCAATTACAATAGATAGTATGAAGATAAGCATATGCAACTTAATTACAATTTTGAACTGTAATCACAACAAATGTCTTATTTGCTATTTGGCCTACCAATTCTTAATTATGTGAATGGTATGGCAATAACGAACCAGTTCAAGATACCTCTTTATGTTAGAAGCCAAATAAGAATTTCCATTTTTAATGGAGCAAGCAATACTCATGATCAAGGTTTAAAAATATTCATTTCTTCAATAGAACAATTACAGTGAACCTAAATCTCTCTAAGAATGAAACAGCAATTTATCTTCCATTATTTTGAGATTAAAAGTCATGCCGATGTCAACCTCATCTAAGGTGATAAAATGAAGGAGGCTATACTTTATTAAGATGATACTCATCACATGGAAAGCAAAATTATTTCAAATTTGAACATTGAAGTGCAGTACCATGTGGCTATGTTGAATCAGCACTGTTTAAAACGATTTTTATAAAATAATTTTAAAAAAATTTAGTGACTATTTCCAAGTAATGGGAATCTACAGCATAACTATTTTGGACCCTTTGGTTTTCAATAAGCATAAATAAGATCAAAATAATTTATGGAGATCAACATTTTTCCAATACCTCTATATTTTCCTGCCAAAGATATGACTAATTTTAGGAGTGTAAATGTACAAGGGAACATAAATTAATTTTATGGAAGATTAAGCACAAAATACAGATTTCATAATTTGTGTTCAATAAATTTTTAATTTAATCAGTTAATAGTCTACACCCAAAAATAATATCAGCTACGAATTTTGGATGAGCTTATAGTTCATTCCGCGTAAATGTCCTGTAGCATAACACATTTTTTGCTTATAAAAACCATAACTATATTTAATTTGTCATTACAATAAGCACGTTCTTAACCATTTTTGACACTATATGTCTCAATTGGAATTCATTTTTTACATACAGAAATGTGTTATGCTACAGGACAGCCTATATAGAATGAGCCTTATGCAATACATTTTTGAAACGGGCAGAGAAAAAATTCCCGACAGTTCTGGATAAAACTCAGGTCTGGAAGTTTACGGACAAATTCTGCTTCCTTTATTTACGCACCATTACATCTTGTGAAATTGAGTGATTATTTTCGATGGTACGAGCCAAGTATGCAAACGCTGCTAATATCGGGGAAGAGACTCTACAAAAACGTATGTTTATGCGTTTGACTTCATTTAATTTGGCGTCTGAGAATTAACCTATTTTACCACATAGTTTTGTTTTTTAAGCAACTATTTAGGCCCCTATTTCACGATTTTCCGCACCTATTTTTCCGGTTCCTGATTGTCACATTTTATGCAACAGCCTATAATGGCAAAAACATTCACCTCAATCTTCCATGTTGAAAATAAATAAGAATGTGTGCCGCAAAACAACCCTTAATTTACCAAAATGTTCGTTCGTGTAATTAAAAAACAACAATTTCTAAAACACAAAGAACAAGTAGATGATTTAAAAGTACTTTAGTCTTTCTGAATAATAATGTAATATACATTGTAAGCGGTTTCGACATTTATCTTTTTTCTTCCAACAAATTTCTGAAATGTGGTTACAAGCAACCAGGGCGGATTGGCATCTTTCATTTCAAATGAAATCAGCGAAATTTTGGAAGAATTTCTTCAAATGTTGATTGATCACTGCCATGCAAATAATTTTAATTTTATTTATTCTTTTGTATTTTTACAAATATTGTGATTGACACTTATAAAGAATTAAAAAGTTACAAGTATGCATTTAACTTGGTTGTTGAAAACTTCATAAGTGTCTTGATTTCGAAAGTTTAAGTTTGGTTCTTCTTTTATATCTGGATGGAGCTTGTTTCAAAAATCAATTGTAAAGTTGGTAAACGATTTTTCTCTTGTTTTCTTTTAAAATTGATTTTTTCATAAATCTTTGTCTACATTTTTATTTTTTATTCTAATGAAGATGTTTTCAAACATAATGAGTGGTAATTTCATTTGAATAAGTATTCTAATGATTCTATATTATGCTTTTCTAATATTTTTTCATTCTAAATATTTGAATTTCCAAAGTAAAAACATTTTCTAGTTTTTGAAAAAAAATTCCTACTTATAAGAGTAAATAAACATACGAAAAATGTGATATGAGTAACAGAGATCTTAGTAATATATTCTTCCATTTAATTGGTATTATATTTTGAATCTTAGTTAATATTTACCTTGGTGAGCCATTTCTTGCTTAATTCTTACTTCTATCCATAAGCCTACACAAATGTGATTACTTACATTTAATCAATACTTAGCTTCGGCAAACAATTTTTTGGTCCTAGTAATAAAACCTTAACACCTCCAGTTTTTCAAATTTGTTTAGATTTCGATCTTTTCAAAATATTTTGAAATCTTTATGAATTAGCATTGTGATTCCAAAATGTGTGTTATTGTCATCAAAGTTTTCCATTTGATGATATATTTTTTCAAATTCATTTCGGATATATTGAAAATATTTATGTTGATGTATTTCGGAGTTTTTTTATAATTTAAAATTGTGCTTTCTAATTCAATAATTGAAAAATAATAGGAGCTATTATTCTAACAAAGCTTTTTTAATCAAGATATCTTTTTATATTTCGTATATTGCGAAGTCTGAACTAAATGCATTGTGACCTTGTCTCTTTGAACACGTTTTATCTTAGCAATTAATGCATATCTGTTCGCTCGGGTATCTTTGTCTGGAAAATTTATGTAATTGTGATTTTCTGAACAAAATATGCAATAAATTTCATTACTTTTACAAGTTGAGACCATAGCCTCTACATGCGCTGCACGCTTTCTTACATAGCAATGATAACCAATTTGGATGATGCTTAAACCATATCGAAATGTCTTCTTTATGAGGGAAATTTTTAGTTTAAGTGAAACTTTGATAATCACAACTTTTCATCTTGTGAAGTTATTTAATTTTGAAAAGAACATGTAATTCATTGTCAATACATACAATTTTTAAAAATGAATTTGAACCTCAAAAATTGTTGATATTTTCAAAATTTTCGCACATTGGAATATTCGATAACGTAGGTAAATAAGGAATACCTTTGATTATTCCTAATACTTCCAATTTGTTCGGCTTTTTCATCAGATTGGCAAAAAAGAACAACTATTTTTTGATAGAATTACTAGATCAACAGGAGAGGTTTCTATTTTCTCAATATACTTGTTAATGTTGTTTATGCCATTTTTGCATTAGTTTTCATTAAGAGAACCATATTTATTTTTAAATGATTTGTTTGAGATTGTGAGTATTGATGTCAAATGCTTTTTATTATTGACTTTGAAGAGAGACTTTAGATTTAACTATGGGAGAATTTACCTCACTTAAATTATTTTCCTTAATTTGAGATAAAACTGGTACAGTCTAATGTACATTGACTGTTACGAGTTAAGCCATTAATATACTCCAATTCAGTAAATGAATACAAGAGATTCGTTATTTTTGATACTTAATTGTTATTGAGTTTAAAATCATCTGAATATAATATTGAAATCATTCAGATGTACCTCCAAATTAACTACAGATATTCAAAAATGCGTTACGTAAATAAGTCAATTGGTAGAATTTGAGATAATTGATAAAATGTAACTGAATAATGAAAGTGCAGAGGTGCTTAGAACTAACATATGATTTAGTTGCACTGCAAAATCTTCCATGAATTCGAGGGTAAGCTCGATTATATCCAGGCTTGTCCAGTAGTGTGAGGATTCAGGGGTCTGGATGGGTATACCCATGATCCTCGTGGGTGGGATGAAGTTGAAATTCATCTCATGCGTCCTATGGAGATTTTTGGGGTAGTACGAATTCGAAATGCCATTATGACGGAGTTCTATTGCTGTCCAAGCTCAAAG
>CABFPE010000314.1:592001-610507 GCA_900660155.1 Hofstenia miamia
TATATATATATATATAGGTCGTTTCGTTATTAGTTTCTTTTATTATTTACATCGATGCAATAGGGATTAACGGGACAACTTGGTTACCATTGATGAAAAATGATTCTATTGTAGAGGTAAACCACCACGCAATACCTTTGGATGATGGACAAGTACTGCTGGTGATAGGCGCCAAACAGCAGTCCGAATCCCTATGGCGAGCACGTTTTTTAGTGATTGTGACTGTAACAAATCGTGGTTTTCATTATTTTAAAGTCTTGAACATGGTTAAACCTTTAATACTGATGTTTACGTCGTGTTTTTGCAAGACATGTTTACATTTTTTGCCAACCAGCCTGAGCATTCATTAAGAGAAAGCCTCATCTTAGTTATAACGTAACACCTCACCTGTAACACTCAAACAGTCTTCTTTCTCTCCGGATTGTAACATATGTGACAATTACATTTTCCCACGCCTTGAAGCATTGCGTTTTAAGCAAAATTTAGAAACAGATGAAGAAGAGATCAAGCCATCGGTAATATGATGAGCCATTTTGAGGACATTATTGCAACAATGGCAATTATGTTGTCTAATTATATTGTTTTTAGTTGTTAAGAAGCGTGTTGTGTGATTTTATGTTGTTAATCTATCTATGATTGTGGTTTTTAATTCTCGTGAAAATTAAACATTCTAGAAATTTTTGAAAATGTTGAATAGTTCTCGAAAAAATATGACTCAAGTTCTAATAAAAAAATCCAAACTCTAAAAGCACCACAAGATCGAGGAGGGTGTCTTCTTTCACACTCTTTCTGAAAACGACAGCCATAGATGTCATATTAGCTTTTTAGCACCCCTTGATTTCAACTCTTTTATCTTACTTTTAGCATACTAGTAGTTAAGCCAAGTTTGTCATAGTGCTATGGACGAGTGCATGTGGAATAGAAATATTCATTGATGCACTTGAATAAGAGATGATAAATAACTTAAAAGGTAATGGCAAATGTTTATTGTATGCAAATTGTACAGAAACTTTTAACTCAAGCCAAAATTTGAATTCCTCTTCTAATGCCCAATATATACTCTGACTCACCCAAGGGGCAAGTGTAGGTTTCTCCGAGTGAGGTATTTCCATTTCCGTACCCGTGCATAAATAGCTTATATGTACTTGTGCCCGGGACTTTGGTAGCAGTTAAAATGATAGAATAAAATTGCTACTTAAGTAAACCATTTATTAGTAACATATTTTGCATTAAAGAAAATTTTAAAAGATAGAGAAGCTTAATTCAATTTGCTTATATTATATTTATATGTAAAAGGAGTAGAGAAAATCCTTTCTCTGCACCATAAATTATTGTGGTATTAAATTAATATGACAATAATAATTAGTTTCGGATAATGCTTAAACAGCTTGCTGATGAAGCTCCCATAAGAAGTGGTTATTTTCATTACATGGCCCTTCCGCATTTTACACGTGGTTTACTCGTTAATTTTTATTCCTCACCCTTACAAGTGCGTACCAGTGGTACCTGTGCAAGCTCTATCATTGGGTGAAAACACACAGCTCTTGCATGGGATCCTTCTTTGATGGGGATGGTAGCTGCAGTCTTACTACATTAAGTATAACCCATTAGATGAACCCTGTTTAGAAAGGAGTAAACAATTAACTAATTGTAATTAGAAATATAACCCTAAATTGTAACAAATTTACCCAAGATTTAGTGATATTACTAAAAACCTAAGAGGTATATCATAAAATTTTTACTTAACAGCATTTTGAATAAAAATCTAAATTGACTTGTGAAAGTACCTTCAATCATCTCTCTTTATTGATGGCCATTTAGAGAAAAATCTATTATTAATATAATTAATAAACCATTTCTTGAAAATTTACTTTTCTACTTTGTGGGAAATTCATGGCAGTATAAATATGAATTTTATTAACTGCCAAGCTAATTAATGCAATTTGTAATTATGTAAAGATTTCCGCAATTTAATGCGGGAACTTTGTATAAGAGAAAAATAGACTGCCAGAAACTATTTTTACCTGAAATGAATGTTTTCTCAATATTCTGCCCATTGATCTTTACATGCTTCTTAATCTTTAATGAAAAAATTCACTGTTTACCAGTAAATAATGGCATATATAGTTACAAAGGCATTCAAATACCTGAAGACTGCAGGGTCACAATTAGAGATAATGCTCTTCTTCACCCGGAATTATTACCCACATTTAGGGATATGTCACCTACAGATATAGAAATTGCATATATATGTGCGAAAAAATTTCATCATGAAAATGCTAAGAAATTGGATAGCTTGTCAGAAACTGAAAAAGGTATATTCACAAGTGTCATAGAAGCACCTTTGCAATATATTAGACTAATCAAAGATACAATGCTTAAAAATAATTTCACTGAAAATCTACTTGAAATGGATAAAAGATTGGATACAGCAGATGATGAATTCCAACATTTGCATGCTGAGTATTACAAACTTTGTGACGAATATAACAACAAATTAAGTGAGTCTAAGAAGCACATCAGCTTACTTGTTGAAAAACAGCAATTCACGGATGCAAGAAATTATCCTAACATAGATTTTGTTTATTGGAATGAACAGGCAGAAGATCATGGATATAGCAGTGACGTGAAAAAGGGGCCATGGTACTTAAATTATAATGAATTAGATTACGTAGGCCGAACGACCGCATGCACAGAATTAAGAAACATCATATATCAGAAATTGTTAATGGCGGGACATATGCAGAATTACAATAATGAAGAAGTCGTAAAGAACCTGCGTATGTTATATAATAGAAAGGCTGGAAAATCATCTAAATACAATAATGTTGTATTTAAGAAGATGGACTATTGCATGGCTGAAAGCTTTAAATCTGCAAATGAATTTTTATATAAGGTTGAAAAAAATTTGTCAGAACAACAAGATGAGCATCCATATACTACGAAGGAATATGACAGAGCTGAAAGTATTATGAATAAATATTTTCCTCACAATCATGTTATAAATGAACTTTTTAAACTTATTAATAAATATTTTCAAATTTCAATTAAAGAATGTAAGGATGACTATCAAATTTATGCAGAAGGAATGAAACTCTACGAGGTTCATTTTTCAAATGAAAAAGTAGGACTTTTCTATGTTGATTACTTCCGAAGGAAACATCATAAAGTAGCACCACATCCCAGTATAAATATGAATTTTATTAACTGCCAAGCTAATTAATGCAATTTGTAATTATGTAAAGATTTCCGCAATTTAATGCGGGAACTTTGTATAAGAGAAAAATAGACTGCCAGAAACTATTTTTACCTGAAATGAATGTTTTCTCAATATTCTGCCCATTGATCTTTACATGCTTCTTAATCTTTAATGAAAAAATTCACTGTTTACCAGTAAATAATGGCATATATAGTTACAAAGGCATTCAAATACCTGAAGACTGCAGGGTCACAATTAGAGATAATGCTCTTCTTCACCCGGAATTATTACCCACATTTAGGGATATGTCACCTACAGATATAGAAATTGCATATATATGTGCGAAAAAATTTCATCATGAAAATGCTAAGAAATTGGATAGCTTGTCAGAAACTGAAAAAGGTATATTCACAAGTGTCATAGAAGCACCTTTGCAATATATTAGACTAATCAAAGATACAATGCTTAAAAATAATTTCACTGAAAATCTACTTGAAATGGATAAAAGATTGGATACAGCAGATGATGAATTCCAACATTTGCATGCTGAGTATTACAAACTTTGTGACGAATATAACAACAAATTAAGTGAGTCTAAGAAGCACATCAGCTTACTTGTTGAAAAACAGCAATTCACGGATGCAAGAAATTATCCTAACATAGATTTTGTTTATTGGAATGAACAGGCAGAAGATCATGGATATAGCAGTGACGTGAAAAAGGGGCCATGGTACTTAAATTATAATGAATTAGATTACGTAGGCCGAACGACCGCATGCACAGAATTAAGAAACATCATATATCAGAAATTGTTAATGGCGGGACATATGCAGAATTACAATAATGAAGAAGTCGTAAAGAACCTGCGTATGTTATATAATAGAAAGGCTGGAAAATCATCTAAATACAATAATGTTGTATTTAAGAAGATGGACTATTGCATGGCTGAAAGCTTTAAATCTGCAAATGAATTTTTATATAAGGTTGAAAAAAATTTGTCAGAACAACAAGATGAGCATCCATATACTACGAAGGAATATGACAGAGCTGAAAGTATTATGAATAAATATTTTCCTCACAATCATGTTATAAATGAACTTTTTAAACTTATTAATAAATATTTTCAAATTTCAATTAAAGAATGTAAGGATGACTATCAAATTTATGCAGAAGGAATGAAACTCTACGAGGTTCATTTTTCAAATGAAAAAGTAGGACTTTTCTATGTTGATTACTTCCGAAGGAAACATCATAAAGTAGCACCACATCCATACACGGAAATATTAAGGTACCGCGTTAAGGAGCTCAATATTATTCCAATTGTATTCATATCTTTGCAAACTAAATTGTCAGAAAAATTTAGCTTAGTTGATGTTAGAGCATTGTTTCATGAAATTGGCCACTGTTTGCAATTTATATTTTCAGATAGGAATAAAGTATCTACGAACTTTGATACAATTGAATTTCCAGGAAAATTTATGGAATTTTTTACATATCAAGAACAACATGTTATAGAACTAAGTGCAGAAGAGGCATCGGAAAGAATAAAACCAGAAAGATTCAGGAAATACAATAAAATTTTGCAAAAAGCCGAAAGAGTATTTTTCTTAGAATTGCTTCATGAAAGCATAACTGATCTTAACATATTTGCAAGGCCTGAAGAAGATATTAGCGGCATTATAAAAGAAGTAAGAAATAAATTTACATTCAAGAGCACATGTGACAGAACTTTTCGTTCTCTGCTTCCGGAATTTCGGTATGCAGGAACACTCTATACGTATCAATTATCTCAAATTTTAGCAATTGACGCATACAATCACTTGAATAGTGATCCTTCAAAATTTAAGGAAAGACTTCTAAAATTTCGTAAATTAATATTTGAAATGAAAGATGCTGCTACAATTAAGGAGGCGTTTCAAAAATTTGTAGAAAGAAAAACAATTAATGTTGAACCCTTTTACAAATTTTATGGCATAACAAGTCATAAGGGGCTGATAACTATTTAAATATATCATTTTTTCTGTTTTAAGAATATAAATTTGTCGGTATTTATATATAGGGGAATATTTGCTACTGTACTTTGTTCGATATATGATTATATTGTAAAGACAAAATTTTGAAAGCTGTTTGCTATTGCAAAAATTTTATTCTAAAATATATATTCCAATAATAACTCCGATGTACTTGTGGATCAAAATTTAGGAAGGAAATTAGTTTTTTATTATATATATATATATATATATATATATATATTCACAGTTGACAATTAAGGAACGTGGGTCAAGCAGTTTTTTTTAATCAATACAACTGCGTAATGTAATAGTGCTGTTAAACATTTAAGGTCGATTCAGTAGCATAACTTCTGTAAATATCCAAAGGATCTAAGTATCTAAATGAAAACACCATACACCATGTTTAAATATAAAACTCCATTTATTTTATACTTTAAAACTTAAAGGGAAGAGAGTCAAAACTGAAAAAATGACAGTGAATACAACGATTAACATAGTAAAGGAGGACAAAGAATATCAAATACCGGAAATCAATGAGAAAGATTATCAGCACCTTAGTGACGAAGAAAGAGGAGAATTGATAAAAATACTACAGAAACACGCTAAAATATTCAATTTTGGAGAAATAAGCGTGGGGAAAGCAGTAGGAGAGACACACAAGATTATAACAACTACGGAAGAACCAATAAGACTGCCATGTAGAAGAGTCCCAGAAAATTTAAAAGAGAATTACCACATGATTTTGAATGAGTTGATAGATAATAAAATAATAAGACCTAGTGAAAGCCCATATGCTGCGCCAACTGTCTGTGTGAAACAAGGAAATAAATATAGATTTTCGTAAATTAAATGATATCACAAAGAAAGACGCATATCCACTTCCGAGAATAGAGGATATAATATATGAGGTCAGTAACAACAAATACCATACCTGTATAGATTTATGTAAGGCATACTGGCAGGTGCCAATGGAGCCCAATGACAACGAAAAAACAGCATTTATAACGCCGTATGGCTTTTTTGAATGGATTTACATGGCTTTTAGATTATATAACACCCTGGCTACCTTTCAGAGATATGTAACGAAGGTACTTAAGCAAAATAACAAAAAGATTGAAAAGGGAATAAGTGCGTATATAGATGATATCCTAATAGCAAGTGATACGATTGGGGAACATTTTGATAAATTGGACAGAACATTGAAAATTCTATATAAGGCAGGGTTTTTGAAAGAACAGGTGGTATTTTTAGGAAGACAAATCCAAAAGAGTGAGATAAAAATGAAGAACAATGCGAAAGACATGATACAGAACATTAGCAGTCCAAAAACGAAAAAAGATCTACAAAGGATAATGGGTTTTATAAATTACTATGGATCATTTATAGCAAATGTAGCTCACAAAACAAGCAAAATGACGGCATTACTGAAGAAAAATAAAATTTTTTAGTGGACATGGAAAGAACAGGAGCAGTTGGATAACATAAAAAACGAATTAAGTAAAATGCCATCATTAAATACACCAGATTATGATAAGGAATTTATTTTGGATTGTGATGAGAGTAATGTCGCCATAGGGGCATGCTTGGGACAAATGAAAGACGGTAGAGGTACCTATACAACTCTTTAGTCGGAAATTAAAGCAAAGTGAAGAAAATTATGGGTCGACGAAACTGGAAATGTTGTCATTAGTGGAAAGCATTAAAAAGTTTTGGTACTTTTTAATAGGACAAACCTTTAAAGTATGGACAGATAATAGTGGATTAGCATGGCTAAAAAAGTTTTCGGGCGAGAAATCGTCGATAGTATCAAGATGGATTGAATATCTTAATGAGTTTAAGTTTAGGATAGAGCACCGGAAAGGGACATTACACAAAAATGCAGACTTTTATACGGCATTACCAGAATATCAAAGAGACATTGAGAAAGTTGATGGTGAAAAGAAGCAATTTCAATTATTACCGCATAGTGAGTAACAGGGTTGCCTGAAATTAATGCGGATAAAAAAGGGAATACAATAATGCCTATAACAATTAAAGAAGAGATAACTGAGAACGATATAACTGAAAAGCAGAAAACAGATATTTTTCTTAGAGAAATACGAGAAAAAGTGTGTAATGAAAATTGGATACTGGGAAAAGAAGCTAACAGTTACTTTCAAAGATATAAATGGAAGGTGAACAATAACGGACTTCAATATGTGGAAGGAAAAACATTAAGAATAGCAATCCCTGAATATTATAAAAGGGAATTGATCAGGAAAGTGCATGAGAATAGACACATTGGGATAATTCAAACAGAAGAAACTTTTAATGCCTGGTTTATAACAACAAGCATTAGGAGAACAGTTGAGGACATTATTAATACGTGTAGTACATGTCTGATAAATAACAAAAGCCACTTCCCGGTACAGACAGCACCACTTGAAAAAATAATTGGAACTACACCTAATGAGATTATGCATGTGGACTTAGAAAAATTATCGCAAGATGATGAAGGGTATCAATATATATTAGTGTTAGTGGATAATTTTACAAAATACGCTCGTATGATCCCATTAGATTCCACAACAGCAAAGATAGTAGCTCAGAAAATCATGAAAGAATAGATTTTAAAATTTGGACTGATGCAAACAATAGTATCTGATAGAGGAGTACAATTCAAAAGTAAATTATTCGAAGAAATGGCTAAGTTGATGGAAATTTTAACTGAGAAAACAACAGCATATCACCCACAAGTGAATGGAGCTGTTGAAAGATTGAATAGAACTATGATTAAATTAATAAGAATATTAACATCAAGAGTTGGAGGTAGAGATTGGAGAGAAGTGATAGAAATGGTGGAATACTTTTACAATACTTTGGTACATTCGACGACGGGGATGACCCCATATAAAGCCATGTATGGAAGAGAAGCAGCAACACCAATATCAATGCAACACCACATGTACTCCGAAAAACCAGATAATGAGTATATAAGGAAAATTAAAGACCAAATCACCGGAATTCATGAAGCAATGTGTCATAACACGAAAAAATCTGCAATAAGACAAGAAAGAAATTTTAACAAAAAGATATATGGCAAACCACACAGGGAAGGGGATAAGGTTTACGCGTACACTTTAATGAGAATACAAGACGTGAACCAAGTAAGGAAACTAAAAACACAGTGGTCAGGTCCATTCACCATTACACAAACATTATGTAATAATAATTACAAACTTAATGATGGAAGAGTACTACATTTTCAATATAGAGCAAGTAATGCTTGATAAAAATGCAGACTTTAAAATTGTACAGGTTGATGATGGGCGATGGCATATATGCCGAGATGGATGACTTAGACAGTGTACATGAAGAGGAATTCCAAGAGGAATATAAACCTGAAAAAGATGAACCGGAAGTCGAGAGAAGAGTGATACCCCAGAGGGCAGCAAAAAATAAAACGAGATATAACTCCTAAATATGGGATATTAATTTAGTAACTGAATTTAGGAAAAATGAAGAGAACAACGGCACAAATGCTGATGAAAGCCAGAAGGGTGCGAAGGAAAAGGACTCTGCAATCTGATCGTCAATTAAAGGGCGTGAGGATGGAGGATACATCGACAAGTTCCACTACGAAAACTAGGTCTCCACAATCCAATTGTCAATTAAAGGGCATGAGGATGGAGCATTCGCCACCTAGTAATAGGAGAAGACGAATTAGAAGACAAGCTCTGCAATCTGATTACCAATTAAAGGGTATGAGGATAGAGTATTTAACGCCAACTAACAAAAAACAAAGAATAAGAAGGAAGTCTCCTCAATCTGATTACTAATTAAAGGGTATGAGGATGGAGATAGCAACAGAAAGATCACCCTCAACAAAATGTCAATTAAAGGGAAGGCAGGTAAACAAGGGCCATCATCATGATACCAATAATCAATTAAAGGGTGTGAGGTTGGAAACACAAAATTATGCACACTCCCCTTCAACATCCAGTAGTACTTGATGCCAATTAAAGGGCAAAGAGGAAACAGCATTGATTACAATGAAGGATTGGGAAACACAACCAATAAGTGATGATTCCAACATGGATACTTCAGAACGTCCTTCGACATGTTTGTTCCCAATGACAACTGAAAGTTCAGGAATATTCTCTTACAAACAAACATTGACAACAACAAAATCATCTCAGTCAGAAGAAAGAGAAAGCCATATGACTAAAATAGACAGAGAGAGAATCCATCCATATTTCATTGCAAACAGAAAGATGAGATACAACTCATATGATAAATTGTCGCCAGAAACCAATCAGTTAATTAGAGAAAGCACGTCTACAAAAGAAAATGAAAGTTTAGCAATTCCTATAGTGATTGACAAGAAGAATCGACCCACATGTAACATGATAATTGCATATACAACTGAGATGAAAGAAGAATTTAATAGGCCATATTTCAAGAGCACTGTGCACTTAACATTTGATGAACAATTCACCTTGAAAGATGTACAAAAACTCACCAAAAATAGAGAGAAGATATTAAGAGAGTGTGAACAGGTGAATTTGGATAAAAAACATCTGACAGTAATATACTTTGTGAAGAACAGTGAAATTGGATCAAGGAAATTGCAGACAAATATAGAGGAAACGTTGAAGATAACCAAGAGGCGCAAAACAAGAGTAATAATCGTGGTGTCTCAAAAACAGTTTACCAGATTACTAACGCAGCAACATACACTGGGAAGACGAGTGTGATAGAACTTGCCAATAAGACGGGTATTTGTCCAAGCAAGATTGATATATTGACGGATGAAACAAAGAAGTATATGTGGGGTGCAACTTCAAACACTAAGCTAAGATCGCTGAAACAACAACCATGGCTAACAACAAGAAACCTGATAAGAAGAGAACATGCAGAGACATTGGAAATGATAAAGTTAGTAGAAGAGAGAAAAGTACATGGGATAATAACTAAAGAGATAAGAAAATACCTCAAAGATTATCCGCAATGTGCTTACACGAAAATAATCAAATGATCAGAGATGATGAGAAGGGAGGGACAAAACTGTCCTATTGAAATTATCGATATGGTGAGTAAAAGTCAGGAAGAAATGCAAATGGAAGACATATTATTGCAATCAACAGAAATTGCATTAACCCCCAACACTCAGAGAGTCATTGACAAAGTCAATATGGAAAAATGGGGTAAGCAAGAGCCAAGTGAAATATCATGGGTGGACACAGACGACTAAAGACTGTTGGTCGAAATTTCAGTCTGCAGAGAATGCACAAACAATATAGTACAAAGAATATTTGGAGAAGTTTATGAACATGAGACAAAATCGCTCATTAAGATAAAACTATGTACAGAGGTGTTCACACAAACAGAAATTGAAGAGATGCTGCAACCTCAGAATCAAATTGCTGAGGACATTGAATGTATCACTTCGAAAATGATAGTAAGACCAGAGATGGCACAGAATTTGATGAAGAATGGTTTAACGAACACATTCTGGGAAAATATTAAGAAAGCTAAGAATAACTATCCAGCAACATTTGGAGTTGCAACAACTGTGGAAATGAAAGGAACATATAAAGCAATAGAGGAAAAAACAATGACTACGCTTTTAAAATGGACACCACCACCAATAATTTCCATAACAATGCTATTAACAACATGGTGGCTGAAAGATAAAAAGGCTGCTAAAGCAATGTGGCATGAGGAAAATACCTATGTCAATAATCAACAAGCAGCAGAAAAATCCGTAAATGACGAGAGATACAAAAAGTCTAAAGACATTCTGCTGAGAAACAACAACAAAAAAAGAATTTTCATAGAAGGGCAAGTTACACCATACGATTTATACCATGAAGGAGAGCCGATATACAAGCAAATACAAAAAGTTCAAAAGGAGATTGAAAAATGGACAACACAGACAGTTATATTGTTTTCAGGAATAAACGATATTGTGTGGGGAGAACTATGGAGCTCACAATACAGATATTAAGATGTAATGCGAAGTGTCGAAATTATTACTATGGTAAGATTAGGAAAAAATGAGCAAGAAGAAATCACTGAAGAAGAAGTATTGGAAAATATAAGTGCTTTTTATGATGAAGCATCAATATCCAAGTCACTAACATCACCATTACCCAAACACAGAAATGTATCCTGATTTAGCACAATTACCCAAACACAGAAATGTATCCTGATTTAGCGCACACTAGCAGAATTGATGCGATAATGACATTGATGATAGAGATAAAAGGATTGCACCTATATCGAAAGTATTACGAGCTAAGAAGTATGTGGACGATATCAAAGTCCTTAAAGAACCCTTCGTTTCTGAGACACAAGAAGATGCTCACAACCAAAAAAATGTTGTACTGAAAATTACAAAGAGGAACAATACGAGAAAGTCATTTGGGAAATGACAGAAGCCAATGGCATTATTAAGAAGGCAGCAGAGATGGTTCATGGAGAAAGAGTGGTCATCCTTAATTAGCTATGCTGGAGGGGGGTGTGGCATAATCCATCGAATAACCATGTGTGGTCAAAGTAAGAATAAAGATGGACATAACTAAGACTAAAATGTAATAATGATTAAAATGTAAACACATGGTTATGATATATTATTTGATTTGTAAATTGTTTTATGCAGTTTTATATTTAAAATTTACTCAACAGTATTTGGCAAAAACAAAGATGGCCAAACAGCTTACTCTAATTAACACTGACATTGCGTAATTAAAAGCAGAACTAAAACATGAGGGAAAATTGTAAACAAGAGTCGATCAAACAGGTACTAGTTGAGTATTTGATTATTTACTAAAAAGTGCTATAAATATGTTATGAATGTTAAGATGGTTGATGAACGAATTTAGTTTGGATTTACTTCTTCTCTTGTCAGGTTATTTAATGCTTTATGGAAAGCTAAACGTTTAAGTGCTAGAGGTATAATTGTACAGTGGTTCCCACATACATTTAAAGGAATGCTGGAGCACTCTCACAATCAGCTATTCAAGTGGGGAGAGGGCGATAGCTGGAGTTTTCTAGAAGTTCTTTTAGGTTAAGAATAGGTATAGGTTTTTCTCCGTTGTAGCTTTCCTATTACTCTTTGCTTGTCAGTTATTATGATTATATTTACATTGCTCTACATATTTGTTATTCCATTATTGAATCCAAGTTGCTTATTGTTTTATATAATAATTAGTATTTCAATATTGAATTTAATTTGCTCATGGTTTTATATCGTAGACCTTTGGCCGACTTATGCATTCACTTTCTTGCAGACGGCATTAATTGTTTTCAAGTACGAAGGGCTACCATGTATTATTTTATCTGTAGTGCTATTATATGTAAGGCTCGATAACAAGCTAAAGCATTGCAGTTGCGGTATTTCATTATCCTTACATAGTCATAATAACCAAAACAATCAATGCACTAAATCAATAAGTAGTCACAAATCCACAATCACTGAGTTTCCACTGCGAAGTTCAACTACAATCTGTAGTTGTGGCTGATCGAAATGTCTCTGGAATCGCATGGCACCGCTTTGGGTTTCGACCCTGTCTTCCATCTACCACTCTCTATTTAAATGAGTTGTTGTTAGGTAAGCATTCAGGAAAGCTAATGTTTATTAATTTAAGTTAATTAAATAAATGCTCAGCTGAACGGAGAGAACTAGGAACTTGTCAACTTAATTGTCGTATACACTATGAAAAGTAATAAGTTACTCTTGACTAAGTGCGGAAATTGGATTGGCAAGATTCTACACTTGCCGCATAAATACAGATAATGATGTATTAAGGCCACAAAAAATTTACAAAGTGATATTGAAAATCTTTCTAGGTATTTATCAGCGAATCAATTAAAAATTAACATTGAAAAAACGCAATTCATTATATTTTCCCTTAATTCTATACAAGAAATAACAAACAAGATCAAATTAATTGTTAACATTGTTCCAATAAAACATTCTGATGTTACATATTTAGGTGTTGATATTGACAAATATTTAAAATTTGATAAATTTCTCCTAAAAAGTTACAAAAATGGCTTCTGGCGTTAGATACTTATAACACCTCAGAAATTTGTGGTACCACACACATAGGCACACACACACACTTATTCTATATATGTTTTATAATTATTTTGTAAATACATGTATTTGTAGTTTGTAGTTTTTTGTACTGTTATTTGATTGCAGCAATAAAATTGCTTTGACTCTTAATATTATTATTATTAATACCAATAATAATTTATTCGAAAAACGAATTTTTTGCATCAATATATATATATATATAATTGTAATGATTACGAGAAGTCTTTAATTTAAGAAGTTTTATTTTTATTATATACATATGTTTTAACAGTTTCATAATTGGAAGAATAACGAAGGGGACGCATAATGTTCTACAACATTCGTAATCCAAAGAATACTTATTTTAGCATAAGATTCGAATTCTTATATTTTAGACTCATGTATGACTGCTTACTTTAGCATAAGATTCGAATTCTTATATTTTAGACTCATGTATGACTGCTTACTAAGGCTGTAACCTTCAAATTATGTGTATATGATCCGAGAATTTCTTTTGATAATTCGAATTGTAGCAGTGCATATTCGTCTCTGCAGAAATCATCCTAGCATAAAGTTTTTCAATTTTTCACGTTCATTTTGTAGTCAAAATTTCATATTAATGCAATCACAAATAAATTTGACCTGAATGCACAAAGTTTTATATAGGGTTTCTAAATTATATTCAAAAAAAATTATTGTTATCAATGACTTCGGTAAATTTATACTTTGCAGTAATTGTTTTAGAATGCTGTCAAGCAAAGTATGACAATTACAAGAAATACATGGGAAGAAATTAAAATTTTATTAATCAACATGGGCGTGATTTAAAAAGAATGAGATTGAATTTTGACTGTTTGGCATATTTTGTTTTGCTTGTTTTTCGATAAGTTTAAAAATATATGTGTTATTTAAATTTTATTTTGAACAATATATTTATATTTAAAAAAAACCCCAGAGAATACCCCATGTAAGCATTTTGTTTCACACAAGGACCTCATGAAAATATTTTGTTTCCACACAAAAAATTTCATGTAAGCATTTTGTTTCCACACAAAAACTTTATGTAAACATTTTGTTTCCATACAAAAAATGTTAGAAAAATTTTGTTTCCAAAGGAAAACCTTATGTAAACATTGTGTTTCCACACAAAAAGGACAATGAACATAATGTTTCTACAATGTGGAACATGCAAGAATTTGCACGAACTTACATGTACTTCTGTGGAATACATTATGTAACACTAAATTATGGTGGTCCCATTTCCAGTAAAAGATTTATCAACAGTTTTTGTTAATTCATTTACATATCGTCCATATTAGCACCAGTATAATTGGCAAACAAACAATCAGTCTGAAAATATTTTAATTGTGATTTTTTATGTACTTTAAACTAGACAAGATTGCTGTGAGCACAATTTTTTTAACACCTTTTGACACATTTATACTCTATTGATACCCACAACCTATTGCCTTCTCAAGTTGTTAACTATATAAATTACAATAATGTACGTAAGTAACCCATTTTATCAATATAACATCAGACAACAACAAAATTCAAGTGAGATCAAACTTTGGTCATGCAGGAAATATCACACATAAATTTCCACATTCCGTTTTAAAATTCCAAACATTGATTACTGAAACCACTCTTCTAAACATAAATATTTTTAGTTTCAGTATTATTGCTGATTAATTATAATACCTAATGATTTAGAATTCATGTTAAATTTGCTTCAAGTTTTGTTTAATTCAGCTTGAAGAAGATATAAATTGTCTTTGTTAGATTACGTATTTAGAGATTCTTAGATTTAATTAGTAACAGCTCATTTATTAGTCAATTTCAAAGCTAATACGCCTTACCATTAAAAGACCCTTCAATTTTACTCTCAGTGTTACGGTTTAACTGCTTAAAATTCTTATTTATAAATTAGAAGCGTGATGTGGAGGTAAATCTTAAATGAATTATTGTTTGTATCTCCACTAATTAATCAAAACTGTATTATAATTAAAATTACTTATATTCATAATAAACAGTATTTTCTAAAATTGTGGGAATTTTAAAACAATTTAAGTTGAGCTAGTTTTGCTTAACAATGAAATATATAGATATTTATCCTTTTTTTGCGTGTTTTCTCACTCTCAGTCAAGAGACGTCATATTCGCCAGAAGAAAACCGCATTCTAGCGTATGCGGAAAATAAATATCCCTTTGATGAATGTGTCAGTCAAATTTTATCTAATCCCCTTCTTGATCCAGACTCTTTACCAAAGTTCAGTAGAATTTCACCTAAAAACATAAAAGACGGTTTGAAATGCGCGAAAAAATTTTATCATGGAGTTAATACGATTGAAGAAGACTATTTCAATTATGATGATCACGACTTTAAAACCCTTACTAAACTCTTAATAGACTACATTAGAAATATTCAAAACACATTGCTTTTGAATGACTTCAATGAAGAATTGGAAGGCATAAATAATGTGATAGATGCTGAGGATGAACATACTATATTTGTAAACAAATATCACAAACTTATTTATAAATACAAATTCGGATTGGATGCATCACCAGAAGAAATCAGCATATTAATTCATGATCCAAACGATGTAAAAGAATTTTCTCCATTATATTTGAAATCGTGGAGTGACTATGCAAGTAGGAATTCGGACAGAAGTGAGGACCAAGCAAACGATGGTCCATGGCTAGTGCCGTACAAAGATTTTGATTATGTGATGGAATTAACACAAAACCAAAATCTAATAAATGCGATAACAGAAAAGCTACTCGAGATGAGACCTGCTAGTGGCAGCGAAATAGTCAACAAGGGTGATTTAGAATCCCTGCGAACAGCATATAGCAACTTAGCAAAGAAAACATGTAATGATGAGTTTGATAACATTGTGGATTACAAAATGGAAAAATATTGTATGGCATCAAACTTTAAGTCTGTAAAAATGTTCTTAGAGGAGCTGGAAAATTCCTTTGCCAAAGAGAACATGAAGCATCCACACAGTGAAGAGTCGATTAAACAATTTCACAAAAACATAGCTAAATATTTTCCTCTCAAACACGTTCTCCATGTACTTTTTCAGCTGATTAGAGAACTTTTTCATATTTCGATTGCCGAAAGTAAACTTAGTTATGAAATATTTGCTGAAGGTATAAAACTGTATGATTTTAATGTTTCAAGTGAAAGAATAGGACTGTTCTATATTGATTTTTTTCAAAGAAAATGGAAAAAAAGAACGGAAATGTCATATACTCAATTATTAAGGTCTCGGGTGGAGCATCTAAATATTATTCCTGTTGTATTTATATCTTTACTAACTAAATCACATTCTCATTTTAGTTTACTAGAAGTTAGGGAGTTATTTCATGAAATGGGTCACTGTTTGCATATTATTTTGGCACATGATGAGAAAATACCAGAGACTGGTGATACGCATGAATTTCCAAGCTTATTTATGGAACATTTATCAAAACAAAGAGATATAATAAGAAATCTGTGTCAAAGTAACGAAAACGACAAAGACTATATAAGCCTAAATGAGGATCTTAAAAAATATGATAGATATCAGCGTTTAAAATATATTCAACGCTCTTTAATTGACCTTAACTTATTTAAAAGTCGAGATGATAGTGACGAAGTTATCAAGAGAGTAAAAGATAAATTTACATTCCAAGGATTCCGCAACCAACAATATAAGTCAAATTTACCTGGTCTTAATTATGCTGGAACAAATTATGGCTATGAACTGTCAGAAATTATGGCGATTGATGCATATCACCACATACATGCCGATCCTAACAACGTCTTAAACCGGTATCTTGAATTTCGCAAGCTTGTTTTTGAAATGAAATCAGTCAAAAAACTTCAAGAAGCATATCGGCGGTTCTTAGGAAGAAATGAACTACACATAGACATCAAACATTTTTATGACTTTTATGACGTACCTTTCAGAGATCCTGAAAGGTTAATTAAAATTTAAGTTATTTATAAAGAATTAATTTATGTTGTAAAAATACATGCATATTACATTTTCAGTTAAATATAGTGTGAAGCCATTATCTTTAATAATTGATATGTTAAAAAATGTGGAGCTCTCAGTGAAGTTTGTATTATTAATATTATGAATATTATAATATTATTTTTACAATTTTTTCAACAACTATTCTACAACAGAAGTTCTGATTTATAAATTGAATATCTTAGGAAAATTATTATATACTATACAAAGTATTGTAGGCATGTATTTATGGGGTTCTGTGTGCACACAGATTAAAAAATTTACAGATTTATTTTCTTCTATGAAATCTCTTTATATATATATATTAGGGTGGAGTGAAAAAATTATTTTTTTAAGTCTTATAAGCCAAGTTATGGAAAATGTGCCAATTGACTAAACATATTCTTGCAAAATTATATTGAAATCCAACCACTTCTAGATCACCCACAACCTAATTAGCATTTACACAGTTTTGGTCTACTAAATGAATTCATTACACGAAATTTAATTTAAGATTTATTAGCCCTCTAGTGGATGAATTTAGTAGTGTAGATGAAAAATTATTTTGAAATGAAATTGACTATATTTTACCTCCATTTCTGTTTGAAATCAAAGCTACCATGACTCATTACGAAAACACTCTAAGTGTGAGAGTTCAATGACTTATATTTGTATATGTTTTTTCAGAAACATATTAAGGATGGAAGCCTATCATTTCTATATTCTTGGTTATTAATATTAGTACTTTAAAAAATTCAAACTCAAATTCTTCTCTGAACTTTGAACTTTAGCAATAACAAATATTTCGTTGAAAATCAATATACTGTATAATTATATTGTAGTTTTTTGTCGAATTAGCTTACTGCCAATAAACAGTAGAAAGTAGAAACAAATGGTGGCTTAATACTGGCTCAAGATGGGAATATGTCACTGGTAAATTTTTAAGACTGTATGACTATGACCCAGTTAACGCAAAATAATTGAATGGAGCAAGTGATTCAGAAGATGACATTGGCCCAGTTATATCAGTCTATCACTCAATTGCAACCTACTGTTTAATATATGTTCATTTATTAAAGTTCAAACTAAAGGTTCTGTCAGTTAAAGCAAATGCTTGATGCGGGAACTTCAATAAACATGGCTTGAGGCGGATACGTGTTGCATATTTTAGCAGAGATGGAACCGTGCCTTGCTTTATATCATACCGTGCTGGGCCCATGTCGT
>CABFPE010000314.1:627944-640092 GCA_900660155.1 Hofstenia miamia
GGTTAGGAGTTTTTCGATTCTTGCCTAGTCTGACTATCGATCAATACATGTATAAAATAATCAATGCTTGAAACGACTGGATAGTCGACACTTAGGGATATTTATATATTCTTAAATGTAGGAGACTCGACTATAACTGACCTGATAAATGACTTTACATGTAGTACTAGTGAATGTAGGTATAGGAAACTGCAATCTTATCACTTAAATGATTAAGCCGATAGTTTTACGGTAATGGCTATTTTTATATTATGTAAATGCAGTTAGTGTCAATGCCCGGTTGCTTTATTAAATCAAAACAACAAACACTTTACAAATTTGAGTTTAAGTCAGTTACAACTTTACTTGAGTGCACGCACCGAGCTAACGTAAGGTACACATAATTAATTCCAGTTGAGCTGAGGTGGTGCCGTGGACTCAATCATCGTTACAAGAGAAGAGGAGCTGTCTTGTGGAGATCGGCTTCGGGCAGTAGCCCATGGAAGAACATCATAATGCTCTGTCACCTAAACAGTGATGGTCAATACTTAATTATTTAATTAACATAACTAGTTAATAAGATAGAAAGGTCTGATGGTTCAACAACTTGGTAACACCTCACCCGCGATTTACCGAGTAATCATTATCAGTAGTTAGACACGGCATAATAAGCTAGGTGGAGGATGTTACATAAGCCTTCTTTTTTTAATTGCACTATTTCACTTTATTGTAAAGCATGTAATGAACTTGCAAATTGAATTATCACACAAAATTTATTTTGAAGCAAATCAATCTGCTTAGTGGTATGCAATTAAAATGAATCAAATTTCTTGAGATGATGGAAAAGGTTTAAATTTAAAATTATCTTCAACAATGGAAAAGTTATCACCACAATCTAAATTTGTTTTTTTAAATTTTTAAAAACTATGAAATAATATATTTGAAATAATAAGAGTCTCATGCATAACAAACCTAAAAATTTGATTTATCTCCACATAAAATTTGAAAATTAGAAACCACATTGACAAAACAATTGGGTAATGACACAGATGACATTGATGAATCTTAGTGTGCAGTTGAGGAACAGGATTGAAAGTTAGCTAAATTTTGATCAGTACTGGGCTAGAACTTAACTAAAATTACTAACCTTATTTTTGCTAGCTTCTTTGGCTGCTATAAAAAATTTCATAATAATAATGTTAATAGAACTGTGTAAATATCAGAAAAAACTAGTTCTTATTAAAGATGGACATCATAAATATTATAAACACAGCCACTGCACTATCAAAATAAAATTGAAGTATTCTTTGATCAATAGAATATCAGATTTGTAATACCTATACCTTAGCAGCTTTCCACCAATCCTAATATGTGCATGAACTGAATTGAAATTTGGTTCACATTATAGATTATTCAACAAACTATTAACACAAGATATGGAAATTTATGGAGAAAAAATAATTAAAATATATTCAATCATTCTGAAACAAAAATATCTAAATTTATCAAATGTGCTTGTGGATAGGACTTAAACACTGTAGAAATTTCAGTCTATAAAATATTGAACCTTTGATTCAAACATTAAAAAGAATAGATGTACATTTTTAATAGCATTAAAATACCAAAAAGTATAATATTGTTCTATTTATATTTATTGCTAGCATAATATGAAAGTAAAACATTATTTTTAAATTCAACTTTATTTGACAAATATTGTTTTTGTCTATTATTGTTAGCATGATTTTTCAAGAGGAAGTAAATAAAAATAAAATCTCAAGATCAAAAAGCTCAGAAAGATATTTTAAATATTTTATGCTTTTTATAAGAAGTGCATTCATTTGAAATGTTGTCCATAATAAATTTTGCAAAATGTTCAAATTTGCTAAGTTTGACAAACCAAGCAGGTATGTTCAAAATGTCATTCTACAAGAAATCACTTTCTGGTTGTCAACAATGCCCAAGGTAATAATTACATACAACTATTATTACTACATATTTAAATATCCAACTCTGAATCACTAGATGTAGAATTATTTTTATTTGATCCAAAATATAATACACATGTTTTTGAATCATAATTAGTAATACAACGAAATCATCAACCACAGTGATTCTTCTGAAAAGGTCTTTAAAGGTAAGGAAACCCTTAACACTATTAATTTGAAGCAATTAAGCCTATTTGCCATGGAGGCAGATTCCACCACCTGTGTAATTTTTTGAGGAAACTTTTCTGCAAAGCAGGTATGTCTGGTTTTTCTTTACTTTTAGTTTTAATAATTTTACCCAAATTTTTCCAAATTTGGGCCTCAGAAATTGTTTACTTTTTGGTAAATAAAGCTTTTGTTGAGAAATTTTTGACTTTTTTTGAAGATAAGATTTTTATTGAAAGTCCTTTTTTAAAAACATTAACAGGAATATCTTTATGTGATAATAATTAATTATCTGATGATAAAAACTAACCTTGCTTATATTATATTTTTATTTCAAAAGAATTCTAGTCTGCAAAAATTTTGCATTTTACAGCCCTAAATTTTAGGTTTTTAAAAATATTTATTATGTTATCCCAGATGTTTTTTTTCAACTGGTTTACATATTCTGAAATGATTTGTTTTGATATAAGATTTTCCTGATTATTTACAGTGTAATATTCAGTATTGCTTCATTATATACAAATGTTGAAAAAAATATTTGTTAACATTATTTTTCTTGAAAAACGTATTTTTTTATATTTCAAATATTTTCATTTACAATTCCTCTTTTTTTACACAAAGAAAAATTCATAAGAACCCAAATATTTTTTGGCTAATAGATTAGTTACTAAAACCACACCTTCTCAGAGAACTTTGTCAACAATAAAGTAGAATTTCATTGATAATAAGACAATGTCTGAAAATAGTAAAAAAACAGACAAAAACAATGATGCTACATAAAAACTTTATCAAAATTATTTTTGTATAAAATTGTTTTTAAATACTGATGCAAAGTTTCTTCAAAACTAGAGTTTTAGTTTTTACGAAAAGTAAGGGGTGCAATCTGATCCATTGCTAGACCATGGTGAAAAATTCAATGGCAAATAGGGTTAATGAGGTCTTCAAATTAAAAATATATAATTGTTCACTTGCAAATAATAAATATATTATAATAAAGTTTTGAAATTTCTTGAATCAACATATTCCAATGTATATCTTCTAAGGACCTTCCTGTTCCAAACACCAGAAGAATAATTGGAACTTTTGAGCATTTTTAGAAGGATAAAGAAAAGCATAAATTTATATTCCTACAAATTGGAAACTCATCCAAGAATTGATGTCACAAAGCTTTATGCCATTAGATTACTAATACCAAAAATAAACTTAATGGATGCTATTGCTCAATTAAAAAAAAGAATTGCAAACACCAGAGAAATTACAAATAGGATCAATGAGAAAAGCCTACAGCCAATAATAATGGATTAAATTAAAAGATTTGAGAAAGAAAGCCTAAGATGCATGTTCACAAGAATAATGAAAAGTGCTGAGATAATGAAAAAAGGAGTGATAACACAACCTCTTGAAATCTGGGAAATGGTGACAAAAACCCAGCATGAAATGCAAATGGAAAATTAACTACCCAGCTACAATAGGCATGGCAACAGCACCCACAACAAATGCAACATATGAGATAATAGAAGAGAAATTCAGAACAAAAATACTGAAGTGTACACCACCTGAGACAATATCTATTCCAATGATCATACTGAGATGGAGGATACCAAAAGAAAAAACAATAGCAAAATTGTTCTTGCATTAATCCAACTCATATGCAAATATGAAACAAAAAGCAAGAAACATCATAAACAGTGAAGATTATAAGAGATCAAAAGAAATAATGATAAAGAACAACAACAGTGAGCATATATATATCAAGGGAAAAATCACCCCATATGATCTAGAAGACAAACCTATAAATATACAAATATAGTAGCTAAAAAAGATATAGAAAAGCAAACAATATAATCAAATATATTGTTCTCAGGAGTCAATGACATAGTGTTGCTTGACATATTGAACAGACATTACATATATTACAATGTATTACAATGGATGGAAATAGTCATGATGTTAAGAATGAATAAAAATGATCCAAATGAAATAACAGAAGAGGAGGTAGAGAAAATAAAAGTTTTTTCTACAGAGATGTGACAAACACCAGAAATCTATTGAAAGTCTTTTAATTCTTCTACCCAAACACCATAATACCAGAAAAAATGGTGAACACAAGTAGAGTGGATGCTCAAATGGTGCTGATGATAAGTCTAAAAGGAATACATCTATATCAATAACTTTACAAAATATTCTCAGAAAAAATGAATGAATTAAAAGAAATAACAATGAAATCAGAAGATATAAGAGAAACAGAGTTCCTGAAATACTCAGATATTGTAACAACAAAAAAAGAAGCAGTATTAAAAATGGCAAAACAAGCTGAATTCACAACAGTAAGCTGGGATGATCAAGAAGTGGAGACAATCATAAAATGAGTGAATGTATTAGTGCATGGTGAAAGGGCTGTACTAAAATTAATGCAAGCTGAAGAGGGCATGTAGCATAATCCATCAAAATAAGTTGCTTAAGTGATTAAAGAACTAAGATCAAAAAAAAATAAAAAAGAAAAATTGAATTAGCATTTATTGTGATTGATTAGCTAACCAAGATTTAGTATACAAATGTATGAGCAAGTGCCTGTCAGCAAATCATTTGATAAAAATCTTAGGACAAATTGCTCCTCATTAATTTTAGCAAAAACATGCAGACTAGTCTAGATGAATTCAAATTTTAAAAGTGACAGGTACTGGTTTTAATTAATAGTATAAATAGCAGTAGCTCATTGTTATTATAATGAAGTATATTCTTCAGAAACCACTTGTTTTACAATTTGTTTATGTTTTGAATATTTAATAGTAATGCATAGCTAAGCAGTTCATGTAAAGTAGTGGTCAGGATTCCACAATGGGAATGATTCAAGGTTCTACATCCCTGAACATGAAATACATCTATGTTAGGTATACAATTAAGGTTTTTCCCCTCAGCTAGCTATCTTTTGTTTTCATTTATACATGTAGTAACAAATTCAGAAATGGCTAGTTAGACAAATGTAGAGTATATCTTAACTTTTATATCCAAATTGTTGACTATAAATTGACTGATAATGCAACCCTGGATATTATTAATTGTTTATTTGTTATTACTAAATGTATGTTAGGAAGCTGCTCCCTTTCCATGATGTATACAATTATTCACTAGTAGGCTTATTATAATACCACAGAAATTTGGATCTAAAGCAGATTATTAATCTAAGGGTAGCTTTCCTGCTATTTTTTGATGGCTTGTTATTCATAGGAATTGATAAGTAAGGAAAACTAAATGATGGAAAACCCCTAAGCCTACACCTAACCTAAGAGCACACTTTCATTCCAAGCTACCAGATGCACTACATAATGAATGGCTGAGTGTGCAGCAGCTCCAAATGTCCTTTAACTGAATGTGGGGACAACTTGAGAATTACTCATGTGCTCAAACAATTTATATTTCCATTATGATTATTAATCAAAACTGATTTAAAGCAAAAGATAATTCCAGTGAAAATTAATTCATCATATTCTAATTTGGTTACATGATTTTTATATTAGAAATTACACAAATAATTAAACATCTAGTATTTACCCATCTTTCAATGTTTACATTCCCTTTATCTGTGATTAATCAATGTCACTATAAACACTATTGATTAGCTATCACTACTTTGCACTATCACTTTTTGGTAGCATGACTTCCAGTAAACTGTTTTTCCTAACTACACTAAAATTGGATTTACACTTAATCAAAAAGGATAATTGGTTGATTTACAGAAGGGGAATAAGTAAATCAAACTTTACTGTTAGTCTTTGTTTCCATCATTTTTCATTGTTCTTTTTTTCTAGTGATTATGCCACATTATGTGTGACTTATCTTAGAGTGGTGTGGATAATATACTTGACACAATTTGACTTATCTCTCTTGAGAAGGTGGCATGATTAGTCAGAATTAAGATCAAATTATTATTTAGTTATTAGAAACAATTTAAATTTATTTATCATCATTATGTTTGTAAAATGCAACCAAAAAACAATATAGCAAATTAGTACTTGTCAACACACAATTTGACAAAATGAAGGGGGTGATAACACTTCCATTATTTTTAGCCATTTTGGCAGATTATAAATTCAAGTTTCAAACAACAGGTACTTTTTGAATCATACTATAAATAGAGTAGAAATCAACAGGAAAACTGTTGAAGTAAACTCTTAGAAAATCTTATCTTTAGATTTTTTTCAGTTTGCTTACTATTAAATCATGTTGAGCTAAATGGTAGATGAATTAGTAGTGGCTTGGGCACGCATCAGGAGTGATTTGAGGGTCCTTGATCCTAGACATGAACCTGCATTTATGTTAGGGGTATGAATAGGAGTTTTTCTCCATTTAGCTGACTATTGATCCATTCATTTTCATGTATTAAATAAATAACTTTGGAGATAAGGCTAGTTAGCCTACCATAGTTTATACAAATATTATATTGTCTTGACTAAGTAGGTGACCTATAACTAGACAGATAAATAGACCAAGCATGTATTGTTATCTAAATGTAAGATAGGAAGCTGCAAGTAACTAGTTACCTTATTTATCTATATTAATTAAAGCCAATAGTTTTTCAGTAATGGCTGATCAAAGTAATATTTATTAAGCAGCTAGTGACATTGCCAGGTTTCAAAGTACAAAGTTACATATTACAAATTGAGTTTAAGTCAGTTACATCCAGCCTTGAGGGTTGCACTGAGTTAGCATATGGAACACATAAGTTACTTCATTGAGTTGAGACTTGGAACTACTTGATCAATAATGGAGGCACACAGATGTGGATTGATTTGGAGATCAGAGTCAGCCAGAGGCCACAGTGAAATCACAGAAGGAAATTGCAATGATGTTATACCTAAATAGTATCAGATTAGTTGGAGTTAATATAAGTTAATAACAACACATGTTATATCAGAGCAAAGATCTAAAATCAGTACATCCCTACCTGCATCTAACAAGAAATAATAATTAAAAGAATAATTAACTCTATATTAAAGCCTGGTAGTGGATGCTACAATAGCAACTTCCTATCCTACTATTAATGCTAATAAACAAACCATCTAAGGTCACATTATCATTCACATTAACATCAACATGTTGGATCTAAAATATTAAGATGTATCCTACATTTGGCTCACTAGCTGATTCCAAATTTATTATGGTACACATGTCTGAAACCAAAAGATAGCTAGCTAAACAGGCTATAGAAAAACCCTAATCATATCCCTAACATAAAAGCATTTCATGGTCAGGGGCATAGAACCTTGAATCCTCTCCATCATGGAATCCTGGTCAATACTTTGCATGAACTGCTTAGCTAGACATTGATATTAAATAATCAAACCATAAAGTAAGAAGTTACTTGCAAATAATTCCTAAGAATTTATTTCATCACACTGACACTTTAGTTTCTCTATTTATACTCTATAATCAAAAAACAAGTACTTGTTGATTTTAAATTACAAATTCATGTAGACTTGTCTCTGTGATTTTCTAAAATTAATGAGGAGTGATTCATCTTCAGTTTTTGCCCAATGAATTTGTTGACAAGCTTTTGCTCTTACATCAATTATATTTAATTAAAAAATCTAGGTTAGTTAATTCAACCACATTATTTGCTAAATTTAATTATTGTCTTTCTTTTTAATCTTAGTTTTCTTAACAGCTTTTGTGTTGGATTATGCTACAAAATTTGTAAATTGTTATTAGTTCTTAGATGCTGTGTTAAAATTTTTAAAGGAAAATAAAAAAAACAAATTTCTAGTTAGTCCTTTAATCTTTTTGAAATTTACTTCAAAAACTAACATTTTCTCTCCTTATATGCAAAAAACTAATCAAATAACAAGATGCAGTAATTTTTTTCAAAACATAATATACATAAATGTGAAGTAAAAATTGGAGATCTTAACCTGTACAAAAATGACAACATAGGTTGACAAAAGCCTTCAAATTTTCCCCTCATATCAACTATTGTTATTATCAATGTGTAATCATTAAGAAATAAAATTTGTGAACTATACTCAGTTATTTTACATAACCCTGGTGAGCCAGTACTATTTGCAGAAACTTACCAATTCTAGCACTCAACTGCATCACTATAACATTAAATGGTTAGATAAAAATTCTTTGTATGGAGGTGAGCAATTATTCAGAATCTTTGTGGAATTCCATATACTTGTTTTACACTTTCATTAGTATCAGATGAGGAATTTGTGGGAATGGAAGTGTTGTGGATAAATGTGTCTTTCTTTTTTTACCTTGGGTACAAGTGGCTATATAAATTGTGTCATATACCTTTCACATTGGGATATCAGTGAGAATAAAATAATCACAAAATACCTGCGCCTAGCAATTAGATCACTTGAGTTAGATTATCATATTGTATTTCAAATGTTGACAACTTTACTTTATCACAAATCTTCACGTCTGGAAAATTTGGATTTGACAAAGATTCTGTTATGAACTAGGTCAATCCATTCACCTCTTGATAATGTAACATCACACTAATGCCAAAAACAATTATCCTTTGATTAAATAAATAGTCTTATCACTGCCTGTTGCTTTGTGATTCTTTGGGTAGTGGATGTTACCTGTTTATTATATTACTGAGAACATTTCCTACCATTAGTTAGAATTACTTAAACATATTTGATTTAACTAACTTCATCTAAATTAATTACTTTTGATTATTGATGGAAAGGAACTTCTCAGTTTTCAATTGCTTTCAGGCTGACAAGCATCTTCATCTTCCTTAGAGAGTGTTCAATGACTCAGCTCAGGTATGGGGTGCTCATGTGTTGGTGTATGATGCGCCCTAATGAATTGCAATAGTGCTAATTTACATAATTTACTAGCATTCTTTATTAATATATGAAAAGAGCCTTACATTTAATAATTACATGTATCCTAATCAACATAGAGCTTGTAATAATGCATAACTCCAATAAGATCATCACTTGAATATGCTGCTCCTGTATGACACAACATTAAAGCCAAGCAAGAAGTTAGAAACCATTCAAATACTTAGAGATTATGAATATAGAAATGCAATGATAGCTGCAATTGCAATTCACTATATGAAAGATGGTAGCTATGGATACAGATGCATAAAACATCACATCTATTGCATGAGCTAATTCCAAACAATTAGCCCATCTAATTAAATCATCTTTGACTAAGTAATAATTCCAAAAATACAACAAAATGTTTCAAGTTCATTAGCAATTAGCATATTATATTAATTCTAAAATAATAATTTTCTTGTAATTGCAGAAATATTTTCTTACATTATCTGCAATTTAACATAGATAAATTGTTGATAATGAACAGTGGCTTTATTACTCAGATGCTATGCTAGTTGTTGGCATCTTTGTGAGTTTTTGTGGAAATGTACTACATGCAAAAGAAAACATTATTTTCAAATTTAGAGGGAATAAAATTCCTAAAAATTGTATTAAAGAATTTGAAAAAACAATCATCTTCTACATCTAAACAAACTACATGCCTATAAGGATATTTTGCTTAGCCAATTAAAATGAGAATACAAATGTGCAGCAAAATTTTATGAAGAAATTATTGAACTAGTTAAAGATATTTCTTCAAAAATTGAAAGAAATAGATTTTATAGAGTTATTGAAGCCTTATCAAGTTACATTGAACAAATCATACATATCTTTCTTTTAAATAACTATACTGACACCTTCAATGAAATGGTTGAGAGATTACATCATAAATCAATGCAGAAGATGAATTAATGGGAGAATATAATGGACTGCTTGAAAAGAATTTAATGTGAATTTGAAAGAATCAAAACAGTATATATTTTTATATGTTATTAAAAAGAGATTTGATCTCTCCTGTGAATTGCCCAAAGATATTAGGAAAATGTGGAGTCACATTGCAAATAAGGGTCAAATTTGAAGTACAACAAAGAATTGACCTTGGATTGTATCACATGGTGACTTACTGCATGTAAACTAGCAAAACTCAACTACCCAATTTTGCTGTTCAAAAATTTTTAAAATCAGGCCATGTAAACAACAAAGAATATTGTGATAATGAGTTTGTAATAAATGATCTTTGCAATTTGATTACACGATTTCTATATTAGAAATTACACAAAAAATTAAACATCTAGTATTTACCTGTCTTTCAATGTTTACATTTCCTTCATCTGCTGATTAATCAACGTCACTATTAGGCACTATTGATTAGTTAATTTTAGAAATGTTCTAACAAAAAAAGAAGAGTATGTATGGCCACAAAATTGAATGATTGATATAATACTGAAAGAAGATTAGGAATAAACCAACAGGAAGAGATAATCTCAAGAAATGATGTAACAAAAGCAAATGAATATTTAAATGGAGATGGCTTGTTTCCACACAACAACGTGATAAACATACTCTTTGAGTTGATTAAAAATCTATTTTGCCTTTCAATTAGAGAGCGTAGCCTTCATTACCAAAAATTCAATGATTCATTGATGTTGTACGAAGTTTATGATTATGGTGGAAATGAAAAAATTGGACTCATTTACATTGATTATTTTCAAAGACTAAGTTAAAAAATAAAACCAACAGGTTATACTCTTCCTGTAATTTATCATCTAAAGCATCTAAATATTTTTCCTCTTGCATTTATATCTTTACAAACTAAATCAAAAGAACACTTTACACTTTAACTGAAGTTTACAACTTGTTTCATGAAATGGGTCACTGTCTTTAAACTATTTTAGCAGAAAATGCTAAAATAGAATTGCATTGCAACATGATCAAGTTTGCTATCAAGTTTATGGAACATTTTGCAAAACAAACAAAAATAATTGTAAATCTGTCTTAGAAGATGAACGCCTACTTGAAGATTAATTCAATCACTATCAAATTCCAATTAAAAGTTCGCACAGACTTACAATAAAGGGGAAAAGTTCATAGCTATTTAATTGATCTTAACATGTTTTATTTAATGCAACTAATTAAATGTGATATCTAATCAGGAGAGTATGAGAGAAAATTTATTATGGCAAACTAATAAATAGTATATAGGACCATACTATTAATTGTAATATCCTCTACCAGGCTTTATCACTGTTGATCCAGTGTTACCTTGTAACATTGACTGTGTTATTGCAGGTAGGGTTTTACTAAATGTTACTGCTTGCTTAGTTTCTTCTATTACATTACATAACCACAATTAACTATTCACTTTTTAGGTGATGAACCAAATCGGTAACCACTGCATCGATCTTTCAGTGGGCATCTGCCCGAAGCAGATCTCCAGATCCAATTTCACTGTTCCTTCAGATGCTTGAGTGCCACTTCTCAGCTCAATCAAGATAGCTTATGTGTACCCTACATTAGCTCGGTGCTTACTCAAGGCATGACACAACT
Organism: Hofstenia miamia; assembly: GCA_900660155.1. Lineage (NCBI taxonomy): Eukaryota > Metazoa > Xenacoelomorpha > Acoela > Hofsteniidae > Hofstenia > Hofstenia miamia. The sequence goes on from CABFPE010000314.1 coordinate 639,463, forward strand.
CGACTTAATCTCTATTGTGTGAAAGTGTTATATCTATTTGCAACCAGAAAACTGTCACTAGTTGTTCATTCAGTATTACATGTAGCCATTACTGAAATATATTGGCTTTATTAAATAAACAAATATCGAACAACTTCCTGACTTACATTTACAATTACTACATGTAAGGTCATTATCAGTCGATTATAGGTCACTTAATTTGGATCTGAAAATATATAAATATAATCCCTAAGGTTTGGTTGTCCAACCATTTGTTGAAAGTTAATTATTTAATACATGTAGTTGGAAATGCTAGTCAGCTAATTGAGAGAAAACCCCTATGCCTAACTTAAGTGCACTTTCGTGATCTGGCACAGAGACCCTTGAATCATTCCCTGTGATGGATCCAGACCACTACTAAACACTGCTCGATTAGCTCGACATTGTATTAATAATCAAACCGTTAATAAGATGAAATAAATAGAATTTGCAGTAAAATTCTTTATCAATGCTTACAATAGTTTTAATCATATTTATAGTAATTTGAATAGAAGTACCTGTTGATTTGAATTTAAACGTCTGCCAAGATGGTGGCTAAAAATAATGTAAGCGACAATTTGTTGAAAACGTTTTATCAACAGATACAATTAT
>CABFPE010000314.1:670733-704606 GCA_900660155.1 Hofstenia miamia
ATTTTACTCCGAGGAATTTATTGTTCATCAAAATTATGGTTGAATCAAAGCTATTTATAAAATTTCTCCAAAAAGTACCTGCCGATTTTAAAATTCAAATGATTCGTCTGCCAATATGGCTGTTCATACGTAAGCATTAGTTTGCTCAATTTAATTTGTCAATTACCTCTTGACGGCTAACAAGTTTCTTATTTTGACCAATATTAAATCTTAGTTGCATTTTACAAAAATAAACTAAAGTTCACTAACTAAATTTTTACAATTAATTTCAATTAATAATCATTCGACGTTATTCAGCTTTAGTTGCTTTTTTGGATGATGCTACATTATTCACCTACATTTAATGAATGGCTGGAAATTTATGAAATGAGTATGAAAGAAAGAAAAGTGATGCAACAGAGAGCAGTGGCGAGATTCCTGCTATACTTAACTGGTGCAGCACATCAGCATTATTTTGTATTGGAAACACAAACAAATGTGGACTACAAAAAATTGGTAGGGGAATATCAACAGTACTATGATGACGAAAGTTTTAAGAGTCAATATAGAATGTTGTTGAATGGAATGAAGATGAACACTAGGGACAACTTACGAAATTATATGTCTCAAGTAGAGAGGTTACTTAAACTTAGTTATAGAGCACAAAGGTATTCAAAATACGATGTATTTGCACATATTAGCAAAGGGTTACCAGAGGCAATTCAAACACAATTTCAAATTAAGTGCGATGCAGATGACTCTTTGGATAAAATGATTAGAAAAGGACTTGCAATACAAATTACAATGGAAAGTAATGTGAGGATTAATGAAAAATCAATGATCAGAAAGCAGATAATAAATCGAACAATGCCAATGTTCAATAAACAAGCAAACAAACCGATAGTTAAAAGATCAGAAGAATTAGTAAAAATTAAATTAAAGGATGGTATGATAAAACAGATAAAAAGGAAAGATTTGAAATGTCAAATGTGTGGCAACAAGGGACAAACAAAGAAGTATTGTAAGAGACAAATAAATTGGATAGAGGAGGAAGATGCATACTTTGATGAAGAGGATTTGATAGAAAATGAAGAAGAGCAAGAAGAGGAAATCGAATTGATGGAAATGGAGAATTTAAACTAGAGGGAGCGCCGCCTCTGAAAAACCGAGCACCTGTATTAATAGTAACTGATCTGCTAAAAACAAACACAATAACAGTTGTGATCAATGGTGTGATGATAGACGCAAAGGTGGATATGGGAGCAGTAATATCAATAATAATGGATGAGTGTGCAAAGAAAGTTGGATTTCAAAGAAAGGAGTTAAATAATGAAAAGAATAGATTGATAAATGCATCAGGTGATTACATAGATGTGAAGGGTAAATTGGAAAATGTACCCATAAGAGTGGCCAATACTACATTTTACCAAACATTCACAGTAATCAATACCGAAAAAAATCAGTTACCATATGAAGTAATATTAGGAAATGATTTCCTAATGGAGAATAGATGTATCATAGACTATAATAAGAGAACAATAATGGTGCAAGAAGAATTGATAAAGACTTATGAAGACAAAGAGGTAAATGATACGATAACGTTTAAGTTGACGCAAGATGTTAAAATACTACCAAACAATTGGAAGATGTGCGAGATTTAGACAATGGACATAGTGAATATGGAGACAATGATATATAGTCAGTCTGGTATAAACACGAAAAAAGTGTTGATTCCGTCAAGTTTATGTACTGTTGGAAAACACAGGGACCTGAGTCCAATGATGGGCCTCAAGAAACATGGGCTTGGTGAGTCAGAAGTGAATTTCTTTTTCAGGGACTGTTGTTAGCTGAGTAGTTTTGTGATCTTTTATGGATATTGTATTGTTCCCATAGTCTATGACACAAGAATTTAATTTGAAGAAATCAGTCCCTAAGATGATATCAGGGCAATGGCTGATTCAAAGTGTCCACTACTACCAGATCCACTTGAAACAATTCATTATTAATCTGCATGTCTATATCACTCACCTTTCCTCTAAGCACGATTTTATTTCCAGAGCATCAATCAGACGAATGACAGATGGATTGAAGGCGTCCCAGCTCATGCACAATCTGGAGCAACATTCATCACTGATAATCAAGGCAGCAGCTCCAGTATCTAATGTCACATGTACTAAACTCACATCGACGTCAACAGGAATCACGTTGTTCCACATCATGTGGGTAATTACGAGAATCTCCTGTGCTTGATTGTTAGGAGATGGCATTCCCATTAGTTTAAAGGTTTGCCTGTGTTGATGGTGTCATTGCAAGTGTTGGTAGGCTAATCTATTACAAATCCATCTCCATCAGCTAAGATCTGGATTACAGTGATGCAAGCAGTCCACAAATGGCCTTTCTGTCTGCATTGGTAACACCTAACTGAGGAAAAGTCAAACTCTTTCTTGGTGGGAGCTCAGGAAAATCCTTTCTTGAAAAAATAAATTTACTAAAAAAATTTACAATAAATAATTAGTAAAAATAGAATTAATTTTTAAAATAGTGTTGATGTTTACAAAATTTCTTTGTTATTTGTTCTAGTTTACAGTTTACACGTCATAGTCATACATGGTTTAAGTTTTTCAATGGTGAAGGCATAATTTAAATATGTTTCATCTCAATTAACAATGCTTTCACTTTAAAAAGATTTGTTTATTGACTAATCATCTTGACACACAAGAGATTGAAAGCACTATGATTTTTAGAGCAGGGAATTCAAGTGCATTTTTTCCTTTTAAAAGTTAAAAGTTCAAATTACCATGCACCTGTATTTTTTGTGTTCAAATAATACACTATTAAGTAACTTTGTTTACCAATTTATAAACAAGTTTAGAAAGACTAATTCAACATGGAAGCACAAGTAATTTAGCATCTCTACCAGGATTTGATATCCAACTTCTCCATTATACTTCTATAATCAGTATAGTATACTAGCAGGTAGAGATGTACTAATCTTAAACTGCTTAGCTTCTACATTATTAATCACCAAAAACTGCAATTAATGGATGATATAACAAACACTACTTAGGTGACAAAGCCTTGCAGCATCCTTGCCAGCTGTTGTGGTTGGGCATCCACCTGAAGCTGATCTCCAAATCAAGTAACAACCACTTTTCTACATTCCAAGTGAATGAGTTCCTCCTCTAAGATCAGTGAAGTAAATTATGTGTAACCTATCCTAGCTTGGTGCTTACTGAAGTCTCAACACAACTCAACTTAGTCTCAATTTGTAAAGTGTACTGTATACTTGCAACCTTGATTGTCACTAGCTGCTTAATTTATTATGTAATTAGAAAATATATTGGCTTTAATTAAATAAAATAAATAAGTAGCAGCTTCCTAACCTACATGTAATAATCAATACAAGCAAGGTTACATTATTGGTCTCATTATAGTCAATAATTTGGATCTAGATTAATATAAATATTAATTCCTACAATTGGCTTGCTAGCCTTATATTGAATTAATTATCACTTGTAAATGTAAGAAAGGATTGATAGTTTGCTAAACAGAAATAAGAACTTCTAATCATAGCCGTAACATAAGTGCAGGTTCATGGCTCAGAACAAGGAACCTAGAATTGTTCCTGTTATGGGATCCTCACCACTACTGAACACCAACTGTTTAACTGAACATTGATTAATAATCAAACTTTAATCAAAACTAAATTTAAGATTTCTGATGAATTTTCTTCAACAATTGTTATAATCAATTTTGCTCAATTTATAGTTAATCCAAAAAAGTACCTATCAATTTGAAATTTCAAATGTTTGTCTGCCAAGATGGTTAAAAATAATGCAAGCAAATTCACCCCCTTTGTTTTGCCAAATTAGTAATATCAACAAATACTAATTATAATCTTTTTCACTGATAATTCTTAGTTGCAAAATATAAAACTAATCTAGGATGATAATTAATATTTTGTAATTTATTTTTAACCAAATTTAAGTTCAATCTTCATTCTTCTTTACTAACTATTTCATTTAGCAGCTTTGTTTGTTTTGGATGATTCTACATTAGTTTACATGTTTTAATTTACATACTTGTTAACATACATCACACATTAATTTAGTTTGCATGTTTTACTTTACATATTTGCTTTTTATCAATCAATATACATGAGATTGTATATTCATTGATTCATATAGTTTTACTAGTGACTTACTTATTTTATTTGAACTAACTTAGTTTGCATGTTTTTTTTACTTTACAAACTTGTTAAAATATTTGACATTGCTAACTGACTAATACATTATGATAATACATTGGTGCCTAATGATTAATTTACCATAAAAAATTTCATGAACTTTTCTGTCACCCAGACTATCTATGTTTACTACAGTTTTTATTGCAAAAATAAAAACTTTTTTAAAACTTGTATCTATTTCCAAGTAAAATTAATTTTTAAAATATAAGTAAATGTTTCCACAGAAGCATACTCTCACCATACAGAGAAAACGAAAACTTATAAATAATAGATTTATTTACAAAGAAAATATATTATGAACAAATAAATGATAAAGTTCATATAGCACATTTCATCAACAGTTAAATGAACAATGTTCATCATGACTTCATTGTTGGGATAGGAATGCTGTAGGAAACAAATGCAATGTGTATTTACACATCATGAATTTCGCATGGTAGTATCTAACTTAATGATTAATAAACAAGTCAAATGAAGTGATAGATCACAGTATAAAACACATGACAATTAAAAGTTTAAAAAACAAACAAAGTTTCTATGTATGATAAAGTATATAATTAATTTAAATCAGACTGCAAATTCACAGCAATTCATTAAAATAAAATTGAGGATGTTTTTAAAGAAATATCTGTAAAAATATTGCAAAATCAAAACAATATCTGAGATTTAATTATGAAAATAGCATACCAAAAAGTTTGAAATCTTTCAGGGTAGGTCTTTCATCAATGTGAAATTCCATTATATCAGCTGTATATATTCATATGTGTAGATAGTTGCATTTTTTCATAGACAATGTCAACATTATGTAGTTTTATCTATATCCCATTGTTCATATGTCAAAATGTAACAAATTATAAAAATGTTACAACCATGTAAAATTCCATTATATGCTGCATGTACAAAGTTGCACTTCTTCACAGATAATGTTAATATTATGTAGTTTTATCTATATCCCATTGTTCAAATGTCAAAATGTATCCAATTGTAAATTTGCTATCTACCAATTAATAAGCTGGTGCAAATTTTAAAAACATGAAGTTTAAATAGCTTTAACATTTATCATGATTAAATAAAACATTTTCATATGATACTAGAACTCATTCAATATACAAAAAATTATTTTTCACAAGTTGGAAAACAATCTCAATTATTATTACATCATGATTTTCCCAATTTATAAACTTATGTAAATGATAAATGCTACAATCCAAAAATTTTAATAAAATAAAACAATTTATTAATCAATGCCTCTGGTACAAATGAAATAAATACATTTTCATTATATTTTTCTCATTGAATGCAAGAATAAAATATTTGCAATTAGAAATTTTTAAATGAAATGTTTCAAAATTGTTGTTTTGTTATTAGTGTCGTAAATTGGTTATTAACATTTATTGATGTCATATATATATAAAACATTCAAACTTACATTTTTTCTGACGTTTTTCCTTTTTTGTGCTTAAACAGTCTATGGTTTCTTCCATGTTTGTAACTTACATGTATTTTTCATTTTTCACGTTTGTTACTTTCATTTCTTTTCTGACTTTTTCCACATTTGTGACTTACATTTCTTTTTTGACGTTTTTCCACGTTTGTGACTTACATTTCTTTTTCAACATTTTCCCATATTTGTGATTGTAAATTCAGATGTTATTTCCGTGTTTTAAAGAGTGAATGGTGTTGTTATTTACAATTGATTACAAATATAAATTTTAAGACATTCTACAAATAAAGTATTGTTAAAGTACTTGCAGTTGTATAATAGTTTAGGAATATTAAAATAAAAACTTTATAATTACTGAGAAAAAAAATTTCAATATGTTGAATACAATCAAAGTTTAACAAAGGTTTGCACTGTTTCACAGAAAGTACATGTTGTTAAAAATGATATGTTTATTAGTATTTACATAATAAAAATTTGTTTGATTTCCCAAATAGTAATAAACATTTATGAGATATCAACTAAAAAAACAACATATCACAACAAATAAATACCTCAGCTTGACACAATGTGCATTAACTTAAAAAATAACTACCTTTACTTGCTTTTCAAAATAATAAATTGCATGAATTTGCAAACTCTCATGAGATGCAGAATTCTGAGAAAATTAGATAATAACACATGTATTCTATAAACCTTAAAGAAAAGGAATATAAAATCGTTGCTAACATTATTCCTAACATGTGCATTTATGTATTGATCAACAAAGTGGAAAATGAAACCCTAAATTTCTAAACTAAAAACAATATGCTTACAATGCTAAACACAGCTTTACAATGTGAAATGCGTTAACATTCACATTTTTCTTAAGGCAATGAGTAATTTTGATAATCACAAATGAATGCATAATGCCAATTCAAAAACGAATCAATTAGATGTCATAAAAATAGCAAAACACTTTCAATTATGAAAAGACTAACACATTTTAATAAAAAATTACATTTACACAAAAATGTTTCAATTTATTGATTTCACAAAAACACATACTCATACACAGTTTGCAAAATAGCATTAAATGTTTATGAAATTGAAAAATGTTTATGGTTATTAAAGTAATTCTACACAATATATAACTTGAAGTGAAAAGAAGCAACATTTTTAAATTGAAAGTGAATATCAAAGCTATATAAAATAAATTTAATCATATGTATAGTACTCAAAACAATTAATCTAATTAATATATATTTGTAATTGCTTATGAGATTATATCAACACAACAACAATCATTAAATAATTTAAACTGTATTTTGTAAATTATGTATTAAAGCAACTTAGGAACATTTTCTGAAAACGAGATAGTGTGATATATTTATAATTATAGAAATAAATAGCATAAATACAATTATCAGAGGAATATAAAATGAAATAAATATTTCTTCACGGCAGGTTACTCATTGAATTCAAATATAAAATATATATCTGGCAATATGCAATTTGGAAAACCAGATTTTAACTCCATTTTCCCATTAAATGTTTAAAAATCATATAGAGATTGAGATTTTTTGAAGCAATATCCGACCTTTTAAGAGTTTCTAAGACATAGCCTTAGTGAGAATACCAATATATTTTGAATTCTCAAGTATTTTTCAAAAATTTGAGAGTCTAAAATATGTATTTTTTTAAATAGATTTGGCTCCAGTTTTTGATATATTACTACAGGTTTAAATATATCTGATACTTTTACTTTTGTTATGATTTCACTAGTACATGTTTTAGCACAAGTGACAAATTTTCGTTTTGCATAATGTTTTGATTTTGCATGCACCTCCACTTTACGTTTTTAAATGCATGGATCTTGAAATTATATTCCAAAAATGCAAATAATCAAAATATGTGAAAGAATAATTTGTATTGTTTTACGTTTTGTTTTTGTATTTCTTTTCTTTATGATGCCTACAGAGTGATGTGTGATTAGAAACAATACCCCTTTAAAAAATTGATCTTCAACAAGTCTAGTACAAATTTTGTTAGCAAAGATTTGTGTGCAAGCAAGTAGTATAGATCTGAGTCCATTACATGCCAATTTTTTCTGATTGGTCAAGAGGTGGAGGCAAGGACATGCCACTTTTTTCTGATTGGTCGAGAGGTGGAGGCAAGGATGTGCCACTTTTTTTGTGATTGGTGGAGAGGGGTGGTCTTTGACCTGAGACGTCATGGATATTGCCAATGGTGTTGTACTGACGTCACAATGTGTTGACTGATTAAACAAATCAGTCTATATATTGTAATATCCTCTACCAGGCATTATCACTATTTATCTACTGTTACTTTATCAAGTTCGCAGTGTTATTGCGGGTAAGGATTTACTTGTTGTTACTGCTTGACTAGTTTCTACTGTTAACTTATGTAACCTAGAATTAACTGTTCACTTTTTAAGTGACGAAGCCATGTGGTAACCTCTATAATGATCTCCTAGTGGGCATCTGCCTGAAGTGGATCTCCACATCCAGTTTCACCATTCCATCCAATGCTTGAGTGCCATTTCTCAGCTCAATCAAGATAGCTTATGTTTACCCTACATTAGCTTGGTGCTTACTCAAGTCATGACAGAACTCGACTTAAACTCTATCGTGTGAAAGTGTTATATCTATTTGCAACCTGAACTGTTACTAGTTGTTTGTTAAATATTACATGTAGCCATTTCCGAAATATATTTGCTTATTTAAATACATTCTGTTCAAACAACTTTGTAACCTACATTTATAATTTACTACATGTATGGTCACTTTATCAGTCAATTATGGGTCATTAATTTGGATCTAAAATATTATTAAGATAATTCGTAAGGTTTGGTAATCCAACCATTTGCTGACAGTTAATTATCTAATACATGTAGAAGTGAAATGCTAGTCAGCTAATCAAGAGAAAACCCCTACACCTAACATATGTGCACTTTCATGATCTGGCACAGAGACCCTAGAATCGTTCCCTGTGATGTATCCAGACCACTACTAAACACCACTTGATTAGCTCAACATCATACTAAATATTAAAACCGTTAATGTGAAACAAAATAAGAATCTAAGTAAAATTCTTTATCAACTTCTTACAGTGTTTTAATCTATTTATAGTATTTCCAAAAGAAGTACCTGTTGATTCAAATTTAAACTTTCTGCCAAGAAGGCGGCTAAAAATAATGTAAGCTTCATTTAGTCAAAAGTATTTTTATCAACAGACACAAATATCTCTTTTTTGACACATGTTGTTTCTTAGTTGCATTTTACAAATAAATCTGAAATAATAACAATTGATTTAATTAGAATATTTTTAATCAACTTCTTTTCAATCTTAATCTCTTCTTGCAACATTTGCAGCTTATTTCTGATTTCATTTGGATGATGCTACATGCCCCCCTCACCTTGCGTTATTTTTAGCACAGCTCATCCTCCATGCACCAGAGTGTCTGCCTTTCAAATTATCATTTCCACTTGCTGGTCAGCCCACGTTGTTTTCTCAAATTCAGTTTGCTTTGTCATTTTGAGAACTGCGTCTCTTTCTGTTGTTATGACGTTTGCATATTTCAAGAAACGGGCTTCTCAGATGTCTTCTGCTATTGGTGTTATTTCTCTTAATTTGTTCATTCTCTGTGAAAAGATGTCGTAGTATTTGTGATATAATTGAATGCCTTTAATGCTGATCATTAGTGTCATTTGTGTGTCAGCTCTGCTTGTGTGTGCTAGATCTTCTCTGATTTGGTTGTTGGGATAGAAAAACATAAAGACTTTTTGCAGACTTTGAGTATTGGCCACATCCTTGTAAAAGAAACTGATGTTGTCTCTTACCTCCTTTTCTGTTATAGTGTTGGGATAGTTTTTTTTATCCTCATCATTGTAATGATTTTGACCAGCTTCATAACATCATAGTAGTGGTATTTCTTCTCCCATATGTCTGTCCAAACTATATCATTTACTCCAGAGAATAGCATTATAGCTTTTGAGTTCCACTCCTATATTTCGCTTTTGAGATCTTGCAATTGAACGTTTATGGGTTTTACATGTGTGTAGAGCTGGTCTGGCGTTATTGTACCTTCAATGTAGACCCTTTCTTTGTTGTTGTTCCGCAGCATTATTTCTTTTGATTTTTCATAGTTATCTCATTCTATCATAGCTTTTGCTTTTCTTTCCTTATTTACATATGTCTTTGCAACCTTAACTTCTTTCAGTAGTCTCCATTGTGGGAGGACCATTGGTATTGCAACAGTTTCTGGCGGTGTGCAGATTAAGATTTTTGTTTCTATCTCTCTTTCTATATGTGGGTATGAGCCTTCTGTTGTTGAGGCTGTGGCTAAACCTATTGTAGTGGGGTAATTCATTTTGGCTTCGGAAATTGTATCCCAGATTGCTTGTGTCAATCCCCTTTGGCATAGTTTTAATCGTATTTCTTCCTTGATTTCTACTTTTGATGTAATGAATTCAATGTCTACTGCCAATTGATTATATGGTTTTAATAGCTCTTCCAGTTCTGTACATGTGAACGCTTTGGTGAACATAAGTTTCACCATCACCACTATTTGCTGTTCTGTGATGCTCTGGAAGTTTCTTTCCTTTATAGTTTAGCTTCTTTTGTAATTTTTATTTCAACCAGGAAAAGCTCGTCATCAGTATCTATCCATTCTATTGTTTTGGCTGGACTGATCTCTCCCCATTTCTTGATATTTATCCTATTGATTGTTTGTTGCATTTTGGGGGATAGTAGTAATCTGGATGATGTCAGCAGTTGTTACTCCTCTAGCATTTCTGCTTGGGACTTTGTAACAATTTTGTAATATCCTCTACCAGGCTTTATCACTGTTGATTCATTGTTACCTCATAACATTGACCGTGTTATTGCAGGTAAGGATTTACTAAATGTTACTGCTTGCTTAGTTTCTTCTATAATATTACGTAACCACAATTAACTATTCACTTTTTAGGTGACGAACCAAAGCAGTAACCTCTGCATTGATCTTTCAGTGGGCATCTGCCCGAAGCAGATCTCCACATCCAATTTCACCATTCCTTCCAATGCTTGAATTCCATTCCTAAGCTCAATCAAGTTGTATTTATAGTTATAGTAATTTGAAGAGAAGTACCTGTTGATTTAAATTTAAACGTCTGCCAAGATGGCAGCTAAAAATAATGCAAGTGACAATTTGTTGAAAACGTTTTATCGACAGATACATTTATCTCTTTTATGACACATATTATTTTCTTGGTTGCAATATACAAAATCAAACTGAAATAATTACACTTGATTTAATCATAATATTTTTAATCACTTCTTTTTCAATCTTAGTTCTTCTGCGACGTTTTGCAGCTTATTTCTGTTTTATTTTTTGGATGATGCTACATTTACACAGATTTCTACTGGTTCTGTAATGCCCCCTTGTTTCATCATCTCGGCACTTTGGATAATCTTAGTAAATGTGCACCATGGGCTAGCTCATTTGTAGCATTCCATCTCTCAATCAAGTGTTTTTTCACGTTTTTCTGTGTCAACGTTCTTTGGATTTCAGCTGTGCTTGCAAGTTTTCTTTTAATAATTTTCTTTGTTGTGAGCCAGTGTTGATTTTGGAGTTGCTTCATCCATGTCTCGGATGTTGCTCCCCACATGTACTTCCTCATTGGCTCATCAAATATCATAATTTCACTTGGGCATATCCCCATCTTGTTTGCAATGCTTATTACTGACATTTTCCCTAACAGATTTTCGTTCATTATTATTCTACTCAATATTTTTTCTATTGTTTACACTGGCTTCTCTGATCAATTTGGTGACTCTAGTTTCCCAGTGTGACCTTTTAGTAGCCAATTCTTTGTTTGTGTGTTTATCAGGTCTATCGCGATTTCATATTTCTTTGCTTGTGTTAGACTGTGATGAGTATGTTGCAAGATTGGGAGTTATATTTCCACGTCTTCTGTTGTGAATATCGCTAAAATCCATGCCATCATTCTATAGCATATCTCTGGTGCGTTCTTTTCTTTGAATAATAATTGTTTGAAGTAATTTTTCATGTTTAGTTCGTAGGCTCTGTTTACCTCTGCCAGCGCCGTTTCTACTGATTTGTGAAATTTCCACAATGGTGCATTGATCTTTATTTGTGGCCAACCGTCCTCTACCTTTTGTTGCAACTTCATGTTTGTGTATTCTTTCTGTTTTAATATATGTATGATCATGAGATTCTCTGCATCAATATTTATTTCAGGCATTTCAACGATTTCGTCTTTGTAGGCCATTATTGTTTGTGTTGTATCCAGTGTGAATGCATCATCAAATACAATGTGAACCATACTACGCATGTATGGCCTCTCCAATGTTTCATTCATTTCTTGCGGATAACTAATAATGACATTTACTTTCAGTCTGTTGTTGGCATCAAGCACAATTGGTAAGTATTTCCATTTGACTCTCACAACTTTTCTTATATGAGTTTTTGTTTCTGGGGATAGCTTTGTAAATGCATTATAATGCATCTTTGATGTTGCAATAAAATAAGGATGTAAAGTTTCTCCATTGATTTTCGACATTTGTTTTTCTCTCTCTTTTGATCTAACTGTTCTTTCTGATGTTGTTTCTGAGGAAGCGTGTAGCTGAATCATCCTTAATGGTATTTTACTGGTGCTCAGTTCACAGTCTGAAGGCTGTGAATCTGTGTAGATATTTTCTACTGCTTTGCCCTTGAATCAGCTCACAGTTACTCCTATTGGCACTTGACCAGCTGTGGTTCCGGATGAGATAATGTCAGCCTTGAATCGCTTTCATATCTCCACGGTTCTTCCACCACTTACACCTTCCCCTGGAACTCCTCGTGTCTCACCACCCTTGAATCAGCATCGTGGATTTTGGGAGGGAAAGTTGTGCTGTGCACCAGTTTTCTGCGTGCCCTTGAATCAGTGGTACAGATCCCTGGTGGGAGAGGCTTTTTGTGCGTTGGTCTCTCTGCCTTTGAATCAGCCTTGAGGACTACTAGGGTGCCTTCTCACTCTACATTGTCTATTCATTGGTTCTTTGTTCTCATCCTTTCTGCCCTCGATTCAACGTATGGTTTGAGAACTTCTTCACACTCTCCTTCTTCTATTTGTTGTTGAGAGCTCCTCCAGTTGTTGGGTTCTGCGCACTCTCTTTTCCATTGGTGGGTGCATCATTTTCTTCTAATTTCCTAAATGCAGTTAGTAAATTTATATCCCATGTTTCAGGGTCATATATAGGTTTATTTCTCACTGTCCTCTGGGGCAGCACTCTTTGGCTCAGTTCATCATTTCTGCTCTCTGCTGTGTACTCGTCGTCGAATTCTTCTTCATGTAAGCTGTCTAAATCATACATATCATATATAATTTCATTGCCATTAATTCGGCATATTTTGAATTCGGTGTTGTCATCTATCTTTGTCTCTTCAATATCTGCTGTTGCTCTCTTCAGGTTTTGAAAATGTAATAGTCTATTGTTGTCTAGCATATATTCATTGTTTGGTAGTGTTTGTGTTATCATGTGGGGGCCGGACCATACTGTTTTCAACTTCTGGACTTGGTTTGTGTCTATGAGTTTAATCAGAGTGAACGCGTATACTTTATTGCCTACCTTGTGTGCTTGACCATAGATTTTTTTATTATAGTTGCATTGCTGTCTCACTGCCGACTTTTTTATATTATGACACATCATTTCGTGAATTCCTGTAATCTGGTTTTTTAATTGTTGTACATATGCTTTGTCCAATTTTCCGCTGTAGTTAGTTTACTGCATCAAGAGTGGGGTTGCAGCTTCCCTTATGAACATAACTTTGAATGGTGATACTCCAGTTGTTGCATGTACAGGTGTGGTAATAGTATTCGATCATTTTGATAACCTCTCTCCATCTGCTTCCTCCTATTCATGTTGTTGCTACTCTGATTAGCTTAATTAATGTTTGATTGAGTTGTTCCACTGCTCTGTTGGCCTGCGGGTGAAAGGTGGTTGTTTGTTCACTTGCAATTTCTAGGAGCTTCACCATTTCCTGGAAAAGTCCACTTTCAAATTGAGGCCCTTTATCTGTTATGATCGTTTCCATTGGTCCCAATCTCAGTATCCACTCTTTTAAGACTATCTCAGCTGTGGTTTCCGCTGTGGTTTTTCACATTGGGACCATCCTTGCATATTTGGTGAAGTTGTCCACCATTACCAGTAGGTACTGATAGTCTTTGGCGTCCTTTGATAGCATCTCCAGATCTATATGGACTATTTCATTAGGTTGAGTTGAGTTAGGATTATATCGTCTTTTTGTTTGTACACTATCTCTTGTTCCATTATTTCCTCTCTTATGAGTATTGGTAGTACTGCTTGACCTTTTTTATCCACGTTTATCTCTGGTAATTTTTTGTATTCAGTGTGCAGCAGGAACTGAAATTGCTTCTTTTCTCCATCTGTTTTTGCTGCGTCTCTTTGGTATTCTGAAAGTGATGTTGAGAAATCTGCTTTGTTGTGTAATGTGCCTTTTCTATGTTCAATCATAAATGTGAATTCATTTAGGTATTCAATCCACCAGGATACTATTCCGTACTTGTCTACCAAGAACTTCTTCAGCCAGGCCAATCTGCTGTTGTCCATTTGTACTCTAAACTCTCTTCCTATAAGGAAATGTCGAAATTTCTTGATGCTCTCAATCAGTGTGAGCATTTCTACCTTGGTGGAGCTGTAGTTCTCTTTGCTTGCCTTCAGCTTGTGGCTGAAGAACTGAATGGGTACTGCTTTCCCATTTCTTATTTGTCCCAATTTTCCTCCAATTGCTACCTTGCTCACGTTGCAATCTGGTGTGTTGAGGGAAGGTCATTTCGCGAGTTCCTCTTTGATGTTGTCAAGTTCCTCTTGCTCTTGCCAGGTCCATACAAATGGTACTGACTTTCTCATCAATCAGGTCATCTTTGCTGTTTTTCCAGCTATATTTGGAATAAAGGTTCCATAATAATTGAAGAATCCCATAATTCTCTGTATATCTTTTTTGTTGTTCAGTTTTTCTATCATTTGATAATCTCTCTGGCATTGTCCTTCATGCATATTCTTCATTTCTCTATCATTTTCTCTTTCAGGATATTGCACTTATTTCCGTTTATCCAGACTCCGGCATTTTCTAGAATCGTTAGTGTCCTCTCCAATTTTTCCAGAGGTTCTTGGACTGTATCACTTGTGACTATGATGTCATCTATATAGGCATCAACTACCTCTTCCATTCTGTGTGTCTTGTTTTTCAGTACCTTCATTATGTATCTCTGAAACATTGCTGGTGCATTACAGAGTCCAAATGCCATGTATATCCATTCATACAGACCATATGGGGTTATGAATGCTGTCTTCTCAATGTCATCTTCCTCAATATTCACTTGCCAATAGGCCTTGCATAAATCCAAAGTTGTAAAATATTTATGTTTACTGGCTTTGTAGAGCATGTCCTCTATCCACGGTAGGGGGTACAAATCCTTCTTTGTCACCTCATTTAGTTTACAAAAGTCAATGCATAAATGGTACTTATTTCCCTGTTTTACGAACACAGTTGGTGCTGCATATGGGCTCTTGCTTGGCCAGATGATTTTATTGTCAATTAGTTCTTCTAGTATATGATTGTATTCTTCTTTCAGCTGCTCAGGCACCCTTCTGACTGGTAGTTTGATCAGTTTGTCTGTTGTTGTGACGATTTTGTGCTTTTCACCTACTGCCTGGCCTACACTTATCTCTCTGTAGTTGAATATACGTTTATGTTTCTCTAGGAGTGTCCTTAGTTGCGTGATGTCTTGTTCTTCTAGATGTTGATAATCCTCATCATTTATTTCGGGTATCCTGTGTGTGTCTTCCTCTTCTGCTTTCATCCCAACGCCCTTGTGTCAGCTTCTGGAGTACTCGCGACATTGATGGTGTTTGTCCACTCTCCCTCGAATCAGCCATGTGGAGTACTATTCGCTTTCCTTTGCAAGTCCTCAAATCAACCATGCAAATTACTCACTCCATCGTCGTCTTCCATTGCCTTCCAGATGAGTCTGATGTTAGTTTTGATGTATTTTCCATATATTCTTATCTGAGATCTTTTCAGGTTCACATTCTGGTTCATAGCATTGAGAATTGATATCCTTTCTTTTCCATATTTTATTGTACAGACACTAGACAGCATTGAAACTCATTTGGTGTTAATGCCTTTGTTGTCATATAGCATTATGTTGGCTGTTATAGTGTCTTCCGTCTTGATCATGTGCATTTTCCACTGATGTGGCTGTAGATGGATGTCTTCTTGCAATTAAAATGTAACTGTTCTCTGCTTCTCCTTTTCCTCCTTGATTTCTATCTCCTCTTCTTTTACTTTTATAGTTTTATTTGCGTAGTTAATGACACAACCATTTTTTGTCAGAAAATCGTTTCCTAATATGACTTCGTACAGTAATGAGTTGTTATGTGTGTCCATTACCACTAAAGGTTGTTCAAACATTGGGTTCACGATTCTCATTTGTGCAAGATTTATCATTCCTTTCATATTGATATAATCCCCTGAAGTGTTAATTAGTCTCTTGTTACAACTCTTCATATCTTCTTGTTGGAATCCCAATTTTGTAGAGCATTCATCAGTAATTATAGATGTCGCTGCTCTGGTATTGATTGTTGCTTTTGTCATCACTCTGTTAATGGTTTGTCAAGGTTAAAGGTTTGTTAGGATCATTATTGCTGCACGGTTGTTATGAGTCAGCACTCTACTTAGTTTTCCAACTCCTCATCAGTTGGTGATGCTTCATTGATTTCGTCTTCCTTCTGTAATATGTCCTCTTCATTGTACTAGGCTTCCTCATCCCCAATGACGTTTATTTGTTTTGGGCAATCTGGTTTTTTGTGTCCTTTTTGTCTGCAACCATAGCATTTAACATCTTTCTCTTTCACTTTCCTCGTCTTACCATCTTTTCCCTTTACTTTTATTATTTTTTCTTGTTGTGCTTTGGAATAGGTTTTATTGAGGATGCGTGGCTTGAGATTGTTTCTCCATGTTGGTGCATCTCTATGCCATGCAGCTTTCTTGTATATTTGAGCGTTGTTTTCAATAGTAGCTTGTATGTTGACAGCTTTCCTGATCATCTTTTCCAATTTGTCATCGACATCACATTAAATTTCGAACTGCATTCTGATGCTTTCAGGCATCCCCTTGCAGATGTGCGAGAACAATTTGTATTTCAAATAACTGTTTCCTTTTGAACTAAGCATTAGTAGCTGCTCGACTTGTTGCATGTAATTTTGGATGTCATCAGTTTTTTTCATTTTCATTGCAATGATTTGGTACTGATTTTTGAAGCTTTCATTCTTGTAGTAATTGATGAAGTCTCCACTTAGTAGTTGATAATCTCTTTTTGTCTCTGCATCCAAAAGTACGTAGTGTTAGGATGCTGCTCCTGTTAGATATAATGGGAGTCTTGCTGCTGCTGCCTGTTGGCTCACTTTCCATTCCGCCATTGTCAGTTCAAACATTTGCAGCCACTCAGCAAATGCAGGATTGTAGCCATCTACTCTCCCATTGAATTTGGGTAGTGTTGTTTTTTACAATATTGTGTTGTTGGCTGTTAATTGCAGTAAAATCGAATTTTCGTATTTCAGCTTCTTATGATTTGTTATCATATCCTCCTCTTGCAGTTGTGTGGTCACTGCTTTTGTAATTTCGTTTATTATTTTTTGTTNGGCAAAAATTTTTTCAATGAAATACTACTGACGTCACATTGGGTAATTTCAGACACAATGTGACGTCCCAATCCCAATTTCCTAAACATTTTAAAACCTGTAGACGCAAGCACATTTTTTGTCTATTATTAACAAGAATATGTTATAATTGTAGTTACATACTTAAGGTTACTACATGGAAAAATTCAGATTGATTGAAAGTATTTATCTTACCAAATAATGCAATTAAAATTGACTCCACCCCTTTGATGTAAAAACTTGGAAAATCAAAGTGGTAACAAAAATGAAAACAATCCTTGTAAAATGCTTGTAAATCTATCAGAAACAAAGATTTTCACAATCATTGGACCCAAACACATCAGGGAGTCCTATTTTCAAACAAATACTAAGGAATCATTGCTAATTGTTGGTAAATTTAGCCTTTTCATGGAAATGTGAGACACGGTACTTTTACCGTATGTACCTTCTGTGAAGTATGATATGTATTTGAGTGAAATCTTATCCTCTCGATTGTCCAAAATCTTGATTATTGTGGCTTGTCAGTGAGTGTGTATACAGTATGGAGCAAGGGTACCCAAAATTCATATCTAACTCAAAATGGGCTGATGTCAGCAAAAATTTTGCCCAATATGGAAATAATGACAACATTTTGTAAAGGTTAATGTTCAGGCTTATTACGTGCAAAATTATGGACTTTGGCCTACTAGAACGCAATTTTACCCCACCCTAACCCTTTGTCAAAAAGTCCTATCTTAATAAGGTTAAAAAGAACATAGATAGTTAATGGTTAAATATAAATAATAGAAGCTAACTTGGATCTGCAAAACTCTCAAAACACTACAAATCCGAGATGGAACCCGCTAAAGTCCTAAAGGGGTCGGCATTACCGCCTTATAGCCGTTCTACAGTTTCTAGAAATGATGGTCGTTTTTCGATAATACATAAAAATATTATTAAAAATAGCATGAAAAATATTACTGTTTCAGCAAATTTGCAATATAAGAACAAATATTACCATTAATGAAATTATATATATATATATATATATATATATATATATATATATTCAATAGAAGTTATAAATTTCATATCCTTGAATACATCAATGGAATCATAAAGCTAATTACTGTCTTTTATAATTAAAGAAATATTTCTGCAATTTCAAACAATTGCGGGAACTTCACATATTTGGTTTAAAAATGACACTTTTTTCAATATATTATCATTTTATATTTCTACATTTCCTGAGCTTAAGCCAAGACACCCAAGGAATACCAATAGCTAATGGTATTTATAATTACAGGGGCGTTAGTATTCCACCAGAATGCAGACATTCAATTCAATACAATAGCCTTCTTCATCCAGAAGCACTACCCAAATTTAAGGATATATCTCCCACAGATATAAGAATTGCATATATATGTGCAAGAAAATTTTATCAGACAAATAGTAAGAAATTCTATTTTTCATCACAAAATGAAAAAAGAATATTTACGAATGTTATTAAAGCTCCATTTGAGTTTGTCAAATTCATTAAAGACACAATGCTAAAAAATAATTTCACTGAAGACCTTCGCGAGATGGATGAAAGTTTGACTTCTACTGACGACGATTATCAAAGGTTACATCTTGACCACAGTGAACTATCTAAAGAATATCAAGAAAAATTGAATCACGCGAAAAAAAGTATTTCTTTATTGGTCAAGGAAGATGAATTTCCAGATGTCAATGATTTTAATCAAATATATTTAGAAGCCTGGAGCAAAGAAGCGAAAATACAAGGATCTACGAGCAGTACCCCTAAGCATGGACCATGGTACATATTTTATAATAACTTAGAGCTTGTATTTCAAGCCACTCAAAACAATGAACTAAGAGAAAAAATATGTAGTGAATTATTACGTGCGGGTATTTATACTTCAGATATTGTAGATGACCTACGTCAAATATATACTGATGAAGCCACAAAGACGCTTACATATTCTGATGTGATAGATAAGAAAATAGAGCACTGTCTGGCAAAAAGCTATGAATCCGCTAATGCATTTCTATATGAGGTCGAAAAAAACTTAACAACAAAACAAAATAATGAACCAATTTCTGTGATTGAGTATGGAATCGCTCTTAATGTTCTAGCAAAACGTGCTTATTTTCCTCATAAGCATGTGCTAAAAGAGCTTTTCGATCTGATTGGAGATTTCTTTCAAATCGATATTACAGAAATTGATAAATCAAAATATCAAGTTTATGCAGATGGAATGAAGTTATTTGAAGTTAAGAATGAATTAAATGAAAAAGTAGGGTTTTTCTATATTGATTTTTTTGCAAGAAATGATCACAAAGTATTTCCGATGCCATACACTCAAATATTGAGATATGGAATAAAAGAGCTCAATATTATTCCTATAGTATTCATTTCATTACATACCAAAGCCGAAAATAGATTTGATTTGGGTGAAGTTAGAGCATTGTTTCACGAAATGGGTCATTGTCTGCAGCAGATTTTTGCAGACAACGATAAAATATGGATGAACTATGATACAGTGGAATTTCCTGCCATTTTAATGGAACTTTTTGCATACCAAGGAAGATATGTTTCCCAACTAAGTGCAGAACAGGAACCACAGCGTTTGTCAGAGGAAGAATACTATCAAGTTCATAAAGCTTATCAAAAAATTGAGAGACAAAGCCTCATAGCAATGCTTCAACAAAGCATCATAGAACTTAATTTATATTCACATCCTCACAAAGATTCAAAAGAGATAATAGAAGAAGTAAGAAAAGAATTTAAATTCAAGAAAACATGTGACAGGACTTTTCGAGATTCCATGCTTCCTGAATATCTGTATGTTGGCACATCTTATACTTATCCATTATCATTTGTTTTAGCTACTGACGCATTAAATTATTTGTATAAAGATCATTCAAAATTTTATGAAAAAGCTCTGCAATTTCGTAAACTTGTATTTGAAATGAAGGATGTTGATAAACTTGGAAAAGCATTTCAGAAATTTGTTGGAAGAGACAAAATAGACATCGAGCCCTTTTATAAATTTTGGGGAATAGCGAATAAGGTGGGATTAAAATCTATTTAATCCTTCTTTTCGTGAGGCTTTCATTTGCCTCTGATTTGAACATTTATACGAATTTTATAATTATCTTGATTGAATTTATGGTTATTTTGCAGTACCCTTTGAAATATTCGTAAATCTCTATTTGCTATGATAGGGCCTTGTAAATAAGCTGAATACTTAGGCACTAATCTTAAATACTGACTTTTTTCAAGTTACCCAACGCACTAATGAAGAAAACATAATAATGAAAGAAAACATGGATACAATTTCTAAGGATGCTTATAGAATTACTTTTAATATTCTATGAAATTCTTATTTTCTTCTTAATCATGTGTTAAAATTTTGAAATTTTGCATTGTATCATTTACTATTCAAAACTTAATAGAATATTCTCAATTTCAGTGATTTTAATTCGCAATAAGTTTCCACTACACAAAAATTTGACATAGCAATCCGAAAAATTGAAGAAATTTATTGTCAATGATCATAGATTTGTCTTAATTGGAATTCGCTTAAATTTGCCTAAAGTTTCATGATTTGGGCCGCCTTGAGCTTAGCTTTTTTCCTTATGTTCATCCCTGCCAAAGACTCCCATGTTCCACTCTTGCCCATATTACCCGATTTATAATAACTTTTTCCTTATTGGTATTTGTTCGAGTTGGAGTTTAATCTTTTCTGGCATCATGTTGAATTCATTAAATAATGAAATTAAACCAAAAGAAAACAAAATCAATGTGTTTTATTTGCTTTACATTACCTAGAAAATGTATATGTATATCTGTGCTCAAAGGGTAGTTGATTTTCAACTACTAAGTCAGAAGAAGTATATAGTATTTGAACTTCTTTGTATGTCCAAAATAAACTGCTATATTACTTAAGAAATTGTAATAAATGAAATGTTCACTGTGAAATTCAATTTGACTTTCTCGAAATTCAATCTCTTTAAATATAATATTTATCTTGTATGCCAATTGGTAATAGTAAACAATTCCTAATGGAATTACATCAATATTATAATTACATTACATAACACAGTAGGCTACGAGTCGTTATTATTTTTACACACAGCGTTATTTATTTCCAATTGAATTGAATTGCTTAAGAAGAATAATAGTGTTTTGCGGGCATGCCCGGACCCGCCTGGCTGCCCGTGCCCGCCGGGCAGAAGGGAGGGCGGGCAAGGACATTTTTGTGACCGAGCGGGCGGGCATCCGGCGCTCAAATAACCGGGCATATGCTATGCCCACTCAAAAAAGTCTTGTATAATCATATAAGATAATATACTGTACAGGGCCTTTCAATAATATATTCCTAATACAATATATTGCAATAAATATATTGCAATATATTTATTGCAGCCAAATTTCATTGCAATAGTATTTCAATATATTGCAATATATTGCAATATTATTGGAGGTGTTTTTTGAAAAAAATTTCCTGGTTTCTCTCAGGAATGTAGGATAGCCGATCCATACATCAATACAAAATTTATTTTGCCTACATCTGATGTTGTAGAAAGGTTGTTTAGCATAGCGGGTTTGGCTTTTTCAGATGTTCGTCAGAGTCTGTTACCAATGAATTTAGAATTCCAAATATTTCTACATTGCAATAGAAATTTCTGGGATATGAATACCCTAAAGGAAATTCTACGTGCTGATAACCGGCTTGAATAGATTTTTGAATTGTACCGGTACCAAGTTTCATATTGGACCTTTTTAGTTCAATTTTGTTGCTTTGTTGATAAATTATTAGCAGCGAAATATGTACTCTGTATAATAAAAGAGTCGATTATTGATTTTATATTGCACTCCGAGCAAAAAATATATATTATGACACTTTGTAATTATATTGAAAAAATTTCTAAACTTTCAAATATGTATTCCAAACATTTGGCTGGACTCATGTTTATGTATTCAGATAAATGTACAATGAATTTGACTAACTGACACGAAGCTATCATAGGATTAGCAAAGTCCTGAAACAAATTTTGATATTCTATATTTAAGAACAAAATATTGCAATATATTGCAATATATTGTAATATTATATTGCTAGCCAACTTATAGTGCAATATATTTATTTTGCATTTTTTGTATTGCAATAATATTGCAATACATTATTGCAAAGCCCTGATACTGTAATGACTTACGCTTTTTCTCCTTTTAAAAAGAAATTTAATAATTTAACGCGAAATTTATGCTTTTACCGCCAAAATATTAAAATTTTGTTATACATTGTTGTAATAAAATGACAGAAATGGAGAAAGTTAATAATGTAGAAGTACGAGCAAAGCCAACGAAATCGTCATTAGAGAATGGTATAAAGGCAAAATCTGTGGAAACGTATACGAATCCTAACATAGTAAAAAATGAAATATGGAAGGAATTCGGTTAACTTTGTTATCCGGATTTTGAAAATATACCTGGTTTTGCTGGTGTTTTTCGTGCCTCCTTGTCTATCACTATAAACCAGATGATGGTACAAAATCATTACATCGGCATGCATGTAGTCAATCCAAGACTATGACCGCAGTAACAGGCGAATGCCCAACGTCAATCAAAAACAAACAAACGGATATGCGACAATTTATCTTTCCTAGATCGAAGATTACATCAGAGGAAGAGCAGACTCCTTGTCGTTATTGCAGATCAGGGGACTCAGACATATAAACATATTGTTTCTACACAACACTGTGCATGACGTCATCTAGAACGTAGCCTTAAATTCTAAATTTTACAATATTTTATAGACTTAAACACTATCCCAAGTCACAACTTAACGTTTCTTGAACCTAAACCCTATAAGCTAAACCTAAAACGTAAATTTTACAATATTTTATAAACCTAAACCCTAAACAATGAATTTTTAACATTTAATGACGTAAACCCTTAGCATGTTATTTGACGTCACTTTGGCTTTTAGAAATCAGAGTGCCCTGATCTGCATTAACGCCGACTCTTTAATACTGCCGTTATTGACATGTGTTCTTTAGACATGTGTTCCATGTCTTGTTGTACAGGTGGGAACAGAGACAGAGTTGTAAACAAAACCACATAAAAAAATTAATCAGGCAACAAAAGCTTAAAAATTATACTTTTAGAAGTTTTTTTGCTTTTGCCGACATTTGAAAAAATTTCAGCCAGTTTTTGCTGTTTAATCACCAGAATTCTGAATATTTTTACGATTTTAAGTAAATAAAAGCCAAGTAAAAAAGTGATGCAAAAATGATTTATTCTGTATCAAATAATTTTTCCAAATTTATACTTAGGCCCAAGTTTGTTATACGCATGTATCTATGTATATATACATATATATATATATATATATATATATATATATACAAGTTGTATATTTATATCAGCCAGTCAATAATACTTTGTTCTTACAACTCTAAGGAGAAGGATTTCAAACTGTTGCCCAAAACCTGATCAATCTCGAAGCTAAATATGGTCCTGATCTAAAAGTCTCTGAATTGTTTTTACTTCCTTCAAATCTTTCACGAAATATTTTACCCAAATATGACAAAGCTATTCAGTCACTTAAGTGTACTTTTGAACACCAACTTCAAAGTGTACCTGTATCACTTTCTGTTTCCCGGTAGCCTTCCAATTTGATCATTGGACATCAAAATATTAAGAATATGTCGTTCCTCGCAGTGAATTACCAATTCATTAACATAAACTTCGAAAACTGTACCGGGACAATTGCAGTGGATTCATACAAAAGTGATACGAAGCATCCAATTAATATTGCGATAGATTTAAGAGAAAAAATGCAGCCGATTTTTGATGTCAATAAGCAGTACAACTACAAACCAATATGTACTACAGACAGTGATAAGAAACTTGTGGGTGCTTTTCAATTAAAATTTGATAGAGTATCATGTATGGCACATGACTTAAACACAGTTCTACGAAGTTCATTAACTAGCCTGTCAAGACCTACTCCATCTTCTGGTATCACTAACTGTCTTTCTGCAGGTAAGGAAATTGTTAGATAATTCAAAAGTAGTGGACTAAATCATAGATTAGAAACAAAGTTAGTACAGGAAGTAGACACTCTTTTTAATAGTTATTCCTAAATGCTTAGGTCTGTAGACAAGAATTTAGTGCAAGTGAAAAATCTGCTTGTTCAGAAAGAGACACATGTTGACCAGTTACTTATATCTAAAGCAAGACTTAATAAAATCGCTTATTTCAGGTCTTAAATTTTTTGTTGAAGCCACAGATATTATAGCTTGTGAAAGTCACCCAACAATTTCATTGTTCTATCCAGTGTTGCTAAAGCTGCAAAAGAATCTGGCTCCATCAAATACAAATGACGGCTGCAAACTACTCCGGTAAAGGCTGTTAGATGGTGTAAAAGACAAATGCTTGGTGAAGCTTGTGTCTTATCACTTTATTGCAAATTTATGGGATTCTAGATATTACAAAAATGTTATGGGAAAAAATAAACTTATTTCCGGAACACATATTAGGAATCATTTGAAGAAGCTCGAACTAACATCTCTGTCTGGGTCATACACTCAAAATAAACATTCTGCTGTGAGAAAATCATTCTTAGATGATACTTATTCAGAATCTGACTCAGAACTGCCCAGTGAATAAGACTTGTTTATGAGCATAAACAATAGTGCTACTATTGATAAAGCCAATTTTGATTTGTCATCTTATTGGAAAAGCAGTCTATAAAAATTTGGCCATTATTGCAAGATGTTATCTCGGAATATGACCCACAGAACTTAAGTGCGAACGTACCTTCAGTGTGATGGATGGAACACTAACAAAAAAGAGGAACAGACTCAGTTCAGAAAATGGTAATGAACTACTATTTGCTCGGTCTTGCAAAAAAACAAAAACTTATGTAACACATTTGTTAATCTACTTATGACATAAATTTGTATTTTCATAAATTGTTTCATATGATTAGAAGCGAGCCTTAAAAAGCATATGGGTGCAGGACAAGCACGGACCATGTTGAATCTACAAATGCAAAACAATAATCTCTAAGCATAATCTTTAATAGAATTAATAAATTTTAAAGGAGACATAAGAAGTTTCTCAGTAAAAGACAAAATTAGTACTTTTGTACATTTTGATTAAATTTCGTAGTATTTTACGTTTTTCTCAATTGATGGGGTGCGGACTGGGCCACCAGCTTATGGCCGGTGAATTCCAATGGGCAGGCGGTCACCAGGCATTGGAAGATAAATGGGCGCAGGGTGGACACGGGCAGCGTTAAATCTAAAAATGCAAAACACTAGAGAATAACCAACCTTGCTGATGCAAATCGGATTCACATGTAAATATGATGCAAATTTGGATTTGCAGGCGAAATTCGAAAATCATGCGATATATAATGCAAACCAATAGCTAATTATTAATTCTTTATTAGTGTGATCAAAATAATATATTTCCCGTATAAGTTTTTCAATTGAAAGCATGATATATATTAGGGTAATGAATTCTTTCATTTGTGCATATGAAGAAATTTAGTGCAAGGCGTTGTTAGCCATCTTGTGGAAAGTGTGATTACGTCATTTCTTTAGTTCGAAATATTTCTTCTCATTTAACTGGAAATATAAATATACTTTTATAAAGTAGCGCTCAATATATTTGAAATAGCATTAGCTCCAATCAACACACAAATGTAGCATCATCCAAAAAGCAACTAAGCTGAACAACGTCGAATGATTATTATTAATTGAAATTAATTGTAAAAATTTAGTTAATGATCTTTAGTTATTTTTGTAAAATGCAACTAAGATTTAATATTGTTCAAAATAAGAAAACTTGTTAGCCGATCAAGAAACAATTGACAAATTAAATTGAGCGAAATAACGCTTACGTTGGAACAGCCATATTGGCAGACGAATCATTTGAAATTTAAAATCGGCAGGTACTTTTGTAGAAATTTTATAAATAGCTTTGATTCAACCATAATTTTGATGAACAATAAATTCTTCGGAGTTTATTTAATTTTCATTTCTACTTTATCTGGTTTGATTATTTAATAAAATGTGCAGCTAGGCAAGTTGTGTCAAGTAGTGGCTGGATTCCATCACGGGATCGATTCTCAGGGTCCTTGTGCCAGTCACGAAACCGCACTTATGTTACGGTTAGGAGTTTTTCGATTCTTGCCTAGTCTGACTATCGATCAATACATGTATGAAATAATCAACGCTTGAAACGACTGGATAGTCGACACTTAGGGATATTTATATATTCTTAAATGTAGGAGACTCGACTATAATTGACCTGATAAATGACTTTACATGTAGTGTTAGTAAATGTAGGTATAGGAAACTGCAATCTTATTACTTAAATGTTTAAGCCGATAGTTTTTACGGTAATGGCTATTTTAATATTATCCAAATGCAGTTAGTGTCAACGCCCGGTTGCTTTATTAAATCAAAACAACAAACACTTTACAAAATTGAGTTTAAGTCAGTTACAACTTTACTTGAGTGCACGCACTAAGCTAACGTAAGGTACACATAATTAATTCCAGTTGAGCTGAGGTGGAAGAGTGGACTCAACCATCGTTGCAGAAGGAGGGGAGCTGTGTTGTGGAGATCGGCTTCTGGCAGTAGCCCATAGAAGAACTGAAGAGGAAACGTCATACTGCTCTGTCACCTAAACAATGATAGTCAACACTCAATTATTTGATTAACATAACTAGTTAATAAGAGAGGAAGGTATGATGGTCTAACAACTTGGTAACACCTCACCCGCGATTTACTAGAGTACTCATTATCAGTAAGTAGGCACGGCGTAATAAGCTAGGTGGAGGATGTTACACAAATGAAGAATTGGTTGCTAAAAGGCCACATCGAAAGGATGGAGTCACTGAATAAAGCGGAAAAACCAATACAGACAATGGAGAAAATAATCAGCCACATGATAATGAATGAGATCCCAATGGGGAAAATGTCGATAGTAGATATGGCCAACAAAACGGGGATATGTCCAAGTGAGATCACAATATTTGAGGAACCAATGAAGAAATACATGTGGGGAGCAACATCAGAAACACAGCTGAGGCAAATGGAAAATCAACCATGGATAACCAAAAGGAAAATCATAAAACTGAAAGTGGTGAGCACAGAAGAAATAAGAAAAACGGCAGTACTAAGAAACGTGCAGAAAACCCTCGAAAATGAAATGGAGAGATATGAACGAGATAGCCCATGATGCACATTTACAAAAATAATACGAAGTGCAGAGATGATGAAAAAGGTGGAATAACTGAACCAGTGGAAGTTCGCGAGATGGTCACAAAAACACATAGGGAGATGATGGAAGAAGAGGAGTTGTTAACATCCTCACAGTTATTATTGTCTCCTAAAATGCAACAAACAATCAATAGAATAAACATTGAGAAGTGGGGAAAAGTGAGCCCAGCAAAAACAATCGAATTGATTGATACTGATGATGAACGATTCTTAGTTGAAATAAAAGTAACTCGGTAAACTAGAGAAATTAAAGAGAGGAATTTTCAAAACATCAAAGAACAACAAACGGTGGCGACAATGAAGTTAATGTTCACAGAAGTATTCATGAGAACGGAACTAGAGGAATTGTTAAAAACATACAACCAATTGGCAGTGGACGTTGAATGCATAACTGCAAAAGTAGACATCAAAGAAGATATACGATTAAAATTAAGTAGAAGGGACTAACGCAGGCATTCTAGAACACCATTTCAGAAGCAAAAATGAACTACCCCACAACGATAGGCCTAGCAACAGCGCTGACTACGGAAGGCCCATATCCACATATAGAGAGACAAATCAAAACAAATATCTTAATCTGTACGCTGCCGGAAACAATTGCAATACCAATGGTCCTCCCACGCTGGAGACTGCCAAAAGAAGTCAGAGTCGCGAAAACCTTCTTACATGAGTAAAAATCATACGTAAACACAGAAAAGAAGGCTAAAGCTATAGTAGAATGCGACGACTATAAGAAATCAAAAGAGATAATGCTGAAGAATGATAATAGAGAGAGGGTATACATCGAAAGAACAATAATGCCATACCAGTTGTATGCACAGGGGAAACCCATCAACACACAACTACAAGATCTTAGAAAAGAAATAAAAGCCGCACTCCAAAAGCAATAATGCTATTCTTGGGGTTAGTGATATCGTATGGACAGACATCTGGGAAAGAAAGTACAGTTACTATGACGTGACGAAAAGAGTGGAAATTGTAACAATGATGCAAATCAACAAAAATGATCCCAACGAAATAAGTGAGCGAGAAGTAAGGGACAACATCAGTTTCTTCTACAATGACGTGGCAAACACTCACAGTTTAAGAAAAGTGTTTATGTTCTTTTACCCAGATAACCAGATCAGAGAAGACATAGCCCACACAAGCAGGGCCGATGCGCAAATGACGCTAATGATAGGACTCAAAGGCATTCAATTATATCAGAAATACTATGACATATTTTCACAAAAGATCAACAAACTGAGAGAAATCACACCAATAGCAGAGAACATTAGAGAGGCGAAATTTCTAAAATACGCAAATACCATAACAACTGAAAGAGAGGCAGTCTTGAAAATGACAAAACAAGTTGAATTCGAAAAAACCACATGGAAAGATCAGGAAGCGGAATCGATAATTTGGAAGGCAGACACATTGGTACATGGAGAGCGAGCTGTGCTAAAAATAACGCAAGCTGAGGAGGGCATGTACCATCATCCAAAGAAATCTAAAAGCTGCAAACGTCAAACTAAGATGAGAATAAGATCGAAGAGATTATCATTAGAAATATTGTATTTAGATCAATTAGTTTAATTTAGATTCATTTGTATTATGCAACTAAGAAACAATATGTGTCAAAAATAAGAGATTAGTATTGGTTGATAATAATACTTTTTGGCAAAAGAAGGGGGCGAAGTCGCTTCCATTATTTTTAGCCGCCATTTTGGCAGATAAGAGTTTAAATTTGAAATCGACAGATATTTTTCTAGATTTGCTATAAATAGAAACTAAAACCTGTAAGCAATTGATAAAGAATTTTATTTGGAATTCTTATTTTGTTCTACTATAATGGTTTGATTATTTAATACGATGTCAAGCTAAATAGTTGTGTTTAGTAGTGGTCTGGATCCATCAAGAGATCAATTCCAGGTTCTTTGTGCCAGATCACGAAAGTCCACTTATGTTAGGTATAGGGGTTTTTCTCTTGTTCAGTTGACTATCGATCATTTACTACATGTATTAAATATAACAAATTTGGAATACAGTTGGCAGAGGTTAAGGAAACTAGATTAGATGAAAATGCCGAATTTAAAATAAACTGAATTAACAGAAACCAGATTATCTATGATATGAATGAGCTAGATAGTTTACCGAAAGAAGGTTTCAACAAAAAATTCGAAACAAATATCTGTAATGAAACCTTACAACCAAGAGTACTGCCAAGAAGGGCAGCAAGAGATAAATATGTAGTTGACCCTGAAGTGTGGGACTTAAACTTACTTACTGAATTTAGGATAGGGAACACATAAGCTACTTTGTTGAGCTGAGATTTGGAGACAATCCATCTGCAATAAATACGACTACGTGTTGAAAGATTCAGACATTGGATTCGGCCTGGGGGAAGATCAGCAATGCAAGAACTGCAACATTCGATCCACACATAAATAGTGTTCATTTACCACATAGTTAATTAAAGTTAACTACAAGTATTTATAGTATAAAGCAGTTAGTAAAAGTGCATTCCTACCCGCATTTAACACAGAGTTATATTCAAAAGGAATTAATCAAAGTGAGTTAAAGCTTGGTAGCAGATGCTACAATAGCTCCTCATGCTGCACTTGACAGTGAAAATTCAAAATTTTGATAATGACTGCTATGCACAATAGGTCTGAAAGGACCATAAATTTTTGCTCAATGCCAAATTTCATGTAAATTATTGGTCCCACGTACATAAAAAGACATATCCCAGTAAATATTCTTATCCCATCATGTTTACCTGTGATCCCATGGGATACCTTTTATTTGGAAACGGAATTTTGAAAAAATTATGAAGAATTTTTTGGAATCTGAGGTCCCAAGTTCTCCTTTAGGGTCCCAGTCTCATTTTGGTACCAAGTGGGTCGAAATTTTAATTTCTTGGGCATTGAAACAACTAAATCCCATGGGAATAGTGGGTCATGTAGCACTTCACGGTGGAAATTCCTAAAGTTACCACAGAAAATCGGCTGTTGGGGGTAAAAGCATCAAACTTTGCATAGATATGCTCAACATGGATACAATTATCACTGTATAGTCAAAGTCCACATAACGCTAAAATTGGGGATTTCTGAATGGAAAAAGTACAGAGCACTCAACTAAATTTTTATTTTATATATTTATATATATATATATATATATATATATATATATTGATTTCCTACATAAATAAATATTGAATTCTGCTTTAATAAGATCTTCATGAGACCACTCTTTTGATATCTCCATGCTTTAGAGAAATTCGCGCTATAATTATGAAATTTGCTGTTCAAATTCAAGGCCATTATTACGATCACTCATTTAGGAATGTAAACAAGCAGATTTCATCATGCACGGTTTAATAATATTCAACAAAATATGATTACAGATATTGAAACAATATTGTTTCATAATAAAGACATTAAATATAACATAAAATAGCTTGTTGCTGCTGCATATTCCAAAAATTTATTATTGAAAAAAAAATTTGTAATATTTTAGTTCAACTGTTATGTTAAATGAGAAATATTAATATTTCTTATTTTAAATATTTCTGCACATTCAGATATTCTTGTAATTCTTTCTTAAATATTTTATAATGAAGTCACTGAAATATAAAAAGTTGTTGTAACACTATGCTAAATGCACAACTTTTGTGGCATCCCCTCCCCAACTTTTGTCTAAAACTAATTAAATGACTAAAGTTGTTTGTGTAGCATACCAAATTAACAGTTGGCGACAAAAGTTGTTAATTCGGACGACAAAAGTTGTTCGTATAGCATGGGCTTAAGCATTTAACACAAATTGCACGTTACAATTTGTAAAGTAAATTTTAGATAATTATTTGTAATCAAAACAGCCTTTTGAGGCAGCTGTCTACAATGGAATCTACTTCCATCTTAATGCCTTATTTAAATATATATATATATATATATTTGATTTATTAATGCAGATGGGAGTCACACGTTCCATAAAAATTCATTTCTAACCCTATTCATAGAAGTGACACACGATCCCTTTTTATGAATGGCAATGCGAAGTTGTAGTACCAGTGCAGAAAATGGATTGTGGGACAGGTCGAAATCAGTAGCAATCCGCCTAGTGATGGAAATTGAGCGTGCACAATATTTTTCTCATGCTGATTAAAGAAATGCCGCCAAATCATAAAATTAATCATTTACAAACCTTCAGTCTTACGATATTTTTACATTACATTATTACAAGAAACACCAACAACTCGCTAAATATAAATATGTTGGCGTCAAGAACTATATCATAGGGTAAACTGGGGTGAAAGGGACAAGCTTCTTGTGAGTCCGCATCAACATAACATTTTTTATACAGTACGTTTTTTTCTTCGAAGTGATTGCCCATACTTCAGGCAGCATTTCTAACATAATTTTTGTAAAATTTGTAATAAAGGGGGAAAATTATTAGCTTCAACATATTGCATTGGGGTGATTTGGACACATCATTAAAAAAAGGATCAACAAAATGCTAAAATTTTAGAATAGAATATTTATGTAATACAAAGTATAAAAATTCACAAAAGTTAAATTAAACAGTTAGCAGTTCTACGCTGTTTGGGTATTTCCGTAACCCCATATTTTTAAATTGTGTTGCTAACAGCCAGAAAATTTTGGTATAAACCAACAAAAACTCATGACTTTTTAAATCAACATAAATGCTTAATTTTGTTAGTAGCTTTCTTTACGACGGTTTACATACTTCTTGGTTTGGAAAGAGGAATCATGAAAAGTATTTGATTTGATGCTGGGTTATCTGGTTTTGCACATAACTAATTTCTATAAATGAGAGAAGCTATAGTGATTGGTGCAGAAAAGGCAGAATTTACTATTCCAATGCAATCAAGCTACAGAATAGCAAGATCAAGTTTACAGCATTGCTTGGGACTTTGGGTTGCTTTATGCCATCTTGTAAATTATTGTTTTGACAAATTGTTAGAAATCGATGAGATATTCCCCTCGCTCGCTCTAGATGCAAGAAAACCTACAAAAATCATCATATAACTTTACTTTATCTCACAACATTTTATTTTAGTCATATTTGAATAAAGGTAAATTTTGGTATTGTTTAGATGTTTATAAAAATGTATAGAAGGCACAAGGAGCAGAAACGTACTACTCGTCTTTATTGCACTGGAAGCAAGTGTCCTTATCGTTAGAATGATTGTGCATCAAAACGTTAATTCCGGCTATTCAGATAAAATAATAAAATTAGATTTAGCTTCAGTGTATTGAAGAAATACTTTTTAATTATGGTAACAGTAGAAGTATATTTGTATTAATACCTGTAAGAAATGCATGTACAACTATATTCGTCAATGAATGAGTGAATCTATGATAATAAAGAAGACAAAGTCTTCCCTTGAAAAAGAATGGAAAGTTGCCTTTTTCCATGCAAATGTTTACAAAATACTACACAAAATTGTTACAAGTTTTCAATTTTTTTTGTAAACTTCATGCTATAAGTTAAGGTATTTATGTAGATTGAGCATAATTCTTTAAGTTGATTTTATATTAGATAACAGGAAATTTATAATTTAGGGTAAATTTGTTACCTCAAACGACGATGGAATTGCAACAAATTTAAAATTTAAGGTTTTTCACTTCTTCTAAGTTCTTGTCAGAATTTTAAAATGGTCACTATAATTAAATTTGGTACTTTAAAGAATTCCATTGGAGTTTATGATATCATAACCTTGTTTTCAATTACCAAAATCAATGCTCTATTCCATTAATGCAATGCCTTGCATTAGAAATTTTAAAATTAATCACTTTAAATTATAAAGAATTTAAATATTTAATGACCAATCCTCAATAATTTCATATTTTGAACGGAACAGTTGCAAAGTTATGCTTGAAGGCACCAAACAAATAATTTACAAATAATAGTGACACTTTCAAAAATCTTGAAAGAACTTGAAAGAACATTAACTTTAAGTTGATTATATATGCAGTGCATATATAAGCCCTCACTCAAATAAACAAAGACTAAACAATCAACAAAGAACGACCAATATGTTGAATATCTTTTAGTGTATGCATATTTAACAAAATTTAATGTAGTGAATTGTAAATTTTACTGCTACAAAATTTGTATTGACGATGATTTTAAATCAAACAGGTAGCATAGCATAAATATGAGCACAATAGTATATATATATATA
>CABFPE010000314.1:720209-730833 GCA_900660155.1 Hofstenia miamia
ATTAAACGTGCATATAATAATTAAATTGCTTAACATAAAATTTGCGTTACAAATTTTCCAACCATTCAATTTTCCCACGCGAGAGAGATGCCTCACCTAGGCGCGAGAGACACGTATCTCTGCTTGCTGAGGCGCGCGCAAGAAAAAGAGGACGTCAGGATGGTGCTGAGGAGAGTCTGATTCCGTGTGGGCAACACGTTGCTCCATGACTTGGAGAGCAGACAGCATTTCCCACTACGCCCTCCACATC
Organism: Hofstenia miamia; assembly: GCA_900660155.1. NCBI lineage: Eukaryota > Metazoa > Xenacoelomorpha > Acoela > Hofsteniidae > Hofstenia > Hofstenia miamia. The sequence goes on from CABFPE010000314.1 coordinate 720,460, forward strand.
TCGCCCCTACGTGGAGAGACACGTTTCCCCACGTGCGCAAGAGGAGCTGGCCACCCCTACTTTAAAAACTTATGATAATCTGAGAGTACTTTTAGTGCTTTACAACTTGTAAATACCCCCCATAAGAGCGACTTGATAGCCCCTTCGACCTCTTCCACTGCCACTTCTACCATGAGATCTCAGAAGACAGAAGAAAGAAGAAGAAAAATATCCAAAGTTAGTGATGAGACACTTCACCCCAGTGAATTTCTCGATGATCTTGCTGTACAGCAGAGAGTTTTGGTCAACAGCCGCAATAAAGATGTCCTTTCATTGATGAAGTGGTGCCTCATGGAGATGTTCACCAAGGAGGAATTGGTCATTCTACAATCCCCGGGGCAACACATTGCTCTGGACGTAGAATTCACCATTTCCCGCATACAAATCTCCACGCAACAGATCAAACGCCTATGACAAAAAGGGCTCTGAGGAAAGTTCTGGGATACTATCAAGGATGCCCACATAAATTATCTGGTAACGATAGGGACCGCCACTTTAGCCTCCCCTACAAAGTTCAATGAGATGGAAAAGAAGATCAAAACTTCGAATCTTTTATGTATCCCGCCGCCTATGATTGAAACCTCGCTGATCCAGCCTAAATGGAAAGTAAGAAAGCCCAAAAAGAAGGTTGCTGCTCAATTATCTGATCGAATTAACTTCATAAACAGTAAACCAGAAGCGATCAAAGCTAGTAGAATGGGTGAGTACAAAGTTGTACGAGAGAAGCTCATAGCAGGAGGAAATTCCGAACGTGTATTCAGTGATGGCAAGCTCACCATAACGGATATTTTTACTCGTGGATTACCAATTCATGTGCAATTACAAGCGATCCAAGAAAGACTCGCCACACTGCAGCCTCATGTCCTTATCCTCTTCCAAGCAGCTGGCGATTTAATGTGGATAAACAATGTTGAAACCATTACTCGGTACTATGATGTTATGAAGAGGATTGAGATCATTATGATGATAAGAGCAAATGTATCCGATCCGGAGGAGATGACACTTAGTCAAGTCCAAGAATACTGCTTGCTGTTTATTGCTAATTTGATGTCCCCTCGATGGTGCTTATTATTGCTCAAATTGAATTTTGTGAGGGAAAAGAAGTTGATCATGTTAAACTACGTTGACATCTGATTATTGTAAACAAAGGCAGGTAATAGTTAAACATTTGTATAAAGCCTGAGAGAAATGTAGCAATAGCTTAATAGATTTTATCTACTCTCAACTGCTGTCTTTACTGTTGTATTTTTATTTTATCTTTTATTTAAATGAAAACTATCGCTTAAACTCAGCAACAATTTGGGAGTGCTTTCACCAGCACATGGCAACAAGTTGCTTCTGGGGGTCTGTTGATTACCCAGTCCGAATTGTGGACCCTTTAAGTTACGTATACGGTTATGTATAAGGAAATAATAAATCTCTCTTTCATAGTTCAACACGTACATGCACCTATAAAACCTAACACTGTGATGATACCATGCTGTTGGCTAGCACGAATATCTGGCAATTACATATTATTTAATAGTGAGCTGAGAGATAACAATGAAAATGAGAGTTTGTATTTTCTGAATTGAGATAGAAATTAAAAAGTAAGACAAATAGGGTAGCACCAGTAAATAGGTTGAGCACTTTACTTTTGGATGCTCCGCTTTGGCTGGAAGCCATAGGAATTGGTCATCTTGGATCTTACCTAAAAGTAGTTTTGTTACTTGGATGAATTAGCAATGTTACATCTATAAGTTATAAATTCTATGTTATTCTGTTTATCGGAATTGTGGCTGTACTGTAAACGCTATTTAAACCTTCTGCAGAGTCAATTAAGTTTCTAGTTAAGTTTCCCCACCAGCCCACGATTCTACATTATATTGTTCTCAATTACAATTACAGTGACAACAGCATATCAAAAATGCTCTATACAGATATTATGATGAACAATAACCTGCCAGCTATTCATCCAATCATAGATATAGAACTAGCAATCAATTTATGTCTTTTTGCACAAGTAGCTGAAATTCTCAATGAAACTAATCAACTCATAAACCTAGGCAAAGTATTGATTCACCTTACAATACAATTATCAGATGCCACAGTACAAGAATTAAATAGTTACTGGAATGATATTAAAGAAGAACAATTAAAAAACGAAATATGGCCTGATATTGAAATTCAAGTACCATCATTACATTGTTCTCAGAAGAGAAGATTCCTTCCTTTAATGCCAGAGCTGCTATGTGATTACTGTCAATATTTTTAACAAAGTTTGAATCTCTATCTTTACCTATCAATAAAAAATTATGTCAAAATATGTCCAAAATGACTATTTCAAAATAGCCATCTCTCCCATTTCTACAAAAGCAAAAAATTGGCTATGAAGTGGTATCTCTATTGCAACCAGCTCTCTCAAAGTAGACTAAAAAATATTCTACAAGTACGAAAATATTTTATGCACTTAATCTGCCAATATTATATTATTGGCATAATTCCCACAACAATATTATGTTTTAAGTTGGGCATCAATTACAATGTTATCACACTCTTTTCAGATCATGTATGCAAATACATGTGGGGTGCTACTAGTGAAACTAGATACAATACTCTTCCTGGAGATTTACTTCCCCTTTCTACTGATGTCATTTTCAATAGAAGACAGAAAAACACTAAGATGATACATCAACAGTATAAATGAAAACTTGCTGATAATTGCAATCATTTATTATACGAATGGCTTCAAAAACATTATGTAACTTTTAAATACCAAAAAGAAGCTACTTCAATAAATCACTCTTACAGAACAGTGTTTCATCAAACATTATTGTTACTGAAAAAGTCCCACTAAGTCCTATTGAACTCAAACAAGAGGAAATTTTGCTCAAGGAAAGCACATTTACAAAACAAAATTGAAAAAGTCAATCTAGAAAAACTTGGTATTAAAACTCCTGAACATTTACAAGAATGGACATCAGTAGTAAATGAAAAATTCCTCATTACTAAAATCCCAACTCCACCTCAACAAAAAGAAATTGTAGTTCCTCAACAATATGGTCCAATTAAAGAATGTGACAAAGAAAATCTAAAAAATTATTTCACTACTGAAATGTTCACAGATAAAGAAATAGAAATTCTACTACAACTTCTACAACTATTAAGTCTTGATGTTGAATGTAAACCAGCAAAATTTTTTATACCCAGACCCACTCAACTTCTAAGTTGGACTCAGTAATGAATTTTGGATGTCCATTGACAAAGCACAACATAACTTCCCAGTTACATATGGAGTTGTTGGTTGAATACAACAGAAATCTCTGAAGACACACTCTTCAAAATTATATCAACTGAAAGCTATTTATGCACACCACCCTTGGCATTGAAACTATCTGCAATAATGCCTGCATGGAAAGATATGAAAACAATTAGCAATGATGTTAAATGTCTTGACAATGATAACTACCACAACAATCTAATTACTCTCACCAATTACATTAGGACAGAAAAATACAAATCTGCAGTCAACAAGATAAAACAACGTGGCAACAACAAAAGACTTTATGTTGATTCATCACATACTCTCATTCAATTGTAACATAATGGTAAACCCATTCACAAACAACTCTCACTAATAAAACAAACAATTTCAAAAATGTCTACTCCAACAATTGCATTATTCTCTGGTGGTATGGATATTTTTTGGTCAAATCTCACTAAAGAAAAATTAAAATTTTATGATGTGGTTATTAGAATGGAGATAAAAGTAATGTTACATTCTGGAAAAACTAATATTAATGAAATTACTAAAGATGATGTCATTAATAACATCTCACTGTTCTTCAAGGAAATAATAGAAACTCAAAACCTCATCACAACATTCCAAGATTTATATCAAACTTCAAATATTGATCAACACTAGCACATAATTCTGATTTTGATGCCAAACTCACTTTAATGATTGCTATCAAAGGACTACAACTTTATTTTAAGTTTTCCTCCATCTTCAATGAAAAAATAAGCTATTTTCATCAATCTCACGTGATATCACATAGACTCCAACATAACAAAAACATTATTTTCAAAAATCGCCCAACAACTGAACTTGAAACTATGTGTTCATTACTTCACTCTAATATGGTACTTTCTACAACTTCATGGAATGATACCAATGCTGCCAATATTATTTCTCAAACTCAAAAACTTCTGGAAGAAGACACTGACATACATATCCTGGATACTAGTCCAAGCTGGGTGGGAATATAGTATATTTGAATCTAAATTGTAAAATGACAATTTGTGTGGATTTAATAATATTTGATGATAGTCATTGTACAGCTATTGATTTAATATTTATTTGTATTTTGATTGGTTGCTCATAAGAGGAATCCATTTTGTTTGCTTAATTTAAATATCAGTATCATTTGGTATTTTGTTCTGCTATTACTCACCATCTGATAATAAGTCAGTTACTGTTTGCTATTATTTGTAAATGCGCAGAAAGTGTGAATTCAGTTAATTTAAGTTTTGCTACCCTAGCTTTCAGTTGCTTTTGCTTTTGATATTATAAACCCCCCCAGCCATATATTTGATTAACATTATATTTTGTAGCATAATCCAAAGCATAGTATTTTATAAATTTCTGCAATAAATGTCCTTAAATATATACCTTGTGTAGCATAATCTGAAACATAATGCTGCTAAGAAGAAAAGATCAGATGATTAGTCAGTTAACAGAATTAACATTGAATTATTATTTATTGATTATGAATTAAAAACAATTTAAATTTAATTATCATCATTATGTTTGTAAATGCAACCAAGAAACAATATTGCCAATTAGTACTTGTTGATGAACAATTTGGCAAAATGCAGGGGGTGATAATGCTTCCACTATTTATAGCCATTTTTGGCAGACAATAAATTCAAATTTTGAACAACAGGTACTTTTTGGAAATTGAAACTATAAATAGAATGAGAATCAATTTGGAAAACTGTTGAAGTAAATTCTTTGGAAATCTTATTCTTAGATTTGATATGGTTTGCATATAATTAATCAATGTCAAGCTAAAAGGTAGATGCATTAGTAGTGGCTTGGGCACACATTGGGAGCAATTTGAGGGTCCTTGATCCAAGCCATGAACCTGCATTTATGTTAGGGGTACAAATAGGAGTTTTTCTCTGTCTAACTGATTATAAATACATTCATTTACATGTATTAAATAATCGACTTCAGAGATAAGGCTAGTTAGCCTACTGTAGGTTATATCTATATTACATTATCTTGACAAATTAGGTGACCTATAGATAGACTGATAAATAGACCTAACATGTATTGTTATCTAAATGTAAGGTAGGAAACTGCAAGTAACTAGTTACTTTATTCATCTATATTAAATAATAGACTTCAGAGTATGGCTAGTTAGCTGATCATAGGTTATATCTGTATTATATTATCTTGACTATGTAGGTGACCTATAAATAGAATGATAAATAGACCAAGCATGTATTGTTATTTAAATGTAAGTTAGGGAGCTGCAAGTAATTATCTATTTTATTAATTACATTAATTAAGCCAATAGTTTTTCTGTAATGGCTAAAGTGATATTTATTTAGCAGCTAGTGACATTGCCATGTTGTGAAGTACACATTACACATTACAAATTGAGTTTAAGTCAGTTACATCCAGCAATGAGGATTGCACTGAGTTAGGATAGGGAACACATAAGTTACTTTTTTGAGCTGAGACTTGGAATTACTTGATCAACAACAAAGGCATATGAGTGTGGAGTGATTCAGAGGTTGGAGTTGGCCAGAGGCCATGATGGAAAACAAGTTAATCACAGGAGAAAGTTGTGATGATTCCATACCCAAATAGTATCAGATTAGTTGGAGTTAATACAAATTAGTAACAACCTATCTTATGTCAAAACAATAAATAATCCATAAATCCCTACCCACTTTTAACAAGAAGTAATATTTAAAAGAATAAATAAATCTATGTTAATGCCCAGTAGAAGATGCTGCAATTTTAGCATTTTTCGGATAACAGACTTTTTACAAATTGCCCACTTATTATATTTTACTATATTTATTTTATTTAAGTATTTGATCAGTATGATCAATGCTTAGGATGTCACTTTGGGTGAAAGTTAGGATAATCAGATGCTTTAAATGGTTTTATGGTTTGACTACCTCTAGTCTAAGTGATAGTAGGTATTAGGTATAAGGATGAGTACAGTTAGGAAGTATGGTTTGCATGTAGCTATAATTATTGTATTTTCTCTAGTTTAAAATGAGCTGTGAATTAGGTGTTGGAAATGGTTCATCACTTCAGCCAGAGGCCTGATTCTGTAAGATGAAGTTCTCTGAATACTTATTACCTATGGAATGAACATGCTCTTGTTTTCTCACTAGTTAGAAGTACATAATAACTAGTAATTTCATTGGTTGTTTTTAATATATCTAAAGATTGAATGCTTGCTGAGTGTTGCACATGCTTCTACCATAAGTCAAGCATTCTAGAACATGAGGGAAAAATAATTATACTAAGGGCAGAAACTAAACACATAAACAAAAAATTTATATACCAAGTTCAGAAACTAAACATGAAGGAAAAAATAAATATACTAAGGGTAGAAACTAAACACACAAAGGAAGAAATAAATATGCCTAGGGTAGTAACTAAAAACACAAACAAGAAATAAATATGCCTAGGGTAGAAACTAAACACACAAACAAGAAATAAATATACCAAGGGCAGAAACTAAACATATGAATAAAAAAATAAATATATTAAGGGTAGAAACTTAGAAATCTACCATTAATGAAACACATACAACTCATTTCTACATTCTCATTGTATAATAAATAATATTATTAAATTTACTAAACTAGTGATTACTATATTTCAATCATCCTTCCCTCATGCTAAATTTGAATGTGAATTGCATGTTAAATTAATAGCTAGGTAAAACATTGACATTTATCAGTTTAGAGAATACTATAGATATTTACTTATTTACAAAGAAAACATAGCAGTTTAAATTTGTTATATTAAAACAAATGTTTATGAAATGTAATAATTTATCAAACATATTAACATAAAACTAGTACATGTAGAAAAAAGAGTGAGAGCAAAACTATAAATTTTCTATTTACTAAACTGTAATACAATATGTTTTGTAATAGCACTGTTTCCAATCTGCCATGTCATCTTTGTGAAAAAGTTTTTTATTGATCAAAACCTTGTAATTTCACCCAAAGCATTGACGTAGTGTTTAGGCAGAAAATATTAAACACCATTATCAAGTCTAATCTTTACTGCAACATCATACCATGTGTTCAGCTGAACAGCCTCTTTGATTGTTAATCAGAGTTTTTACAGAAGTTCACTAGCAGGACTTGCATTTGAAAAAATACATTGTGATGGCTGGGAATTGATATCATTTAAACATTTTAAAACATTGTATTCTTGCTCATTGGTGTGTGAAAGATAATAGCATTATTATTAACTAAAGGTTATATTCACTTGTGTTGAGGTTTGCGTTTTTCTTTTATAGGTGTAGGCTGTGGGATCATCATCTCTTGTGTTAGTGGATTATAGTTGGAGGATGGTGCTGGATTTGGACATAACTCATCAAACAAACTGCCAAGTGAACCCAATGCTAATGTTTCAACAGACATTGTCATAAGAAAAATGAATTTGCATAGAATAAAAATAATGATGATTTGGGCTAAATATATAGATTGAGTTGTTTAATCAGTAAACACATAATGTAGCATCATCCAATAAATTAGCTGTAAAGAAAGAAAGTCAGTGAAAGAAACTTAAGATCAACTTTAAAATGTGAATGGAAATAGATATAAAACTTATTATCATATTAAATTTGTTTGTATAGTGCAACCAAGAAATATCAGTGCAATTGATTACAAATTAGTATTTGTTGATCCTACTAATTTTGGCAAAACAAAGGGTGTGAAATCACTTCCATTATTTTTAGCCATATTGGCAGATGAACAATTCAAATTTTCAAATCAACAGGCACTTTTTCCAGTTAGCTATAAATAGATTCAATTTGGTTGTAACAATTGATAAAGAAATTTCTTTGGAATTCTTTTACTTGTTTTCTACTATGGTTTGATTATCTAATAGAATGTAAAGTTAAATGATCTGTGTTTAGTAGTGGTGAGGTCCCATCATGGGAACAATTCTAGGTTCCTTGTGCCAAGCCATAAAAGTGCATTTAGGTTAGGATTATGGTTAGGAGTTTTTACTATCATTTAGCTGACTATCAATCATTCTCATACATGTATTAACAATAACAAATTCGAGATAAGGTGAGTAAGCCAAAATTAGGAATTTATAGTACAATGTTTTAGATCTAAATTAATGATGATAATGTGACCAATAATGCGACCAAGCATGTATGCATGTATCAATTACTATATGTAGGATAGGAAGCTGCTAGATATTCAATTAGTTTACTAAAGCCAATATATTTCTGTAATAGCTAAATACAATATTAAATAAGCAGTTAACAACAATTCGGGTTGCAAGTATACAGTACACTTTAAAAATAGAGACTAAGTCGAGTTGTGTCCTGTCTAGAGTAAGCACTGAGCTAGGATAGGGTACACATAAGTTACATCATTGAGCTTAGAATTGGAACTCAACCAAATGGATCCTTGGTGAACAAGTGAAACTGGATGTGGAGATCAGCTTCAGGGAGATGCCCACTTACCAACAACTGGAAATGATGCTGCAAACCTTTATCACCTAAATAGTGTTTATTGTAGCATTCACTACCAGGCTTCAACAGAGAGTTAATTGCTCTTTAAACTATTGTTTCTTGTTAGACGTGGGTAGGGATGTACTGATATTAAGTATTTACTTCGAAATGAGATACGTTGTCATTAACTTTCTTTAACTCCAAATGATCCGATACTATTTAGGTATGAGGTTGTCGCAGTTTCCTTCCGTGATTTCATCATTGCCTCTGGCCGACTCCGGTCTCTGAATCAATCCACAGTAATATACCTCCATTTGTGATTGAGTTGTTCCAAGTCTCAGCTCAATGAAGTAGCTTATGTGTTCCCTATCCTAACTCAGTTCAGCCCTCAAAGCTGGATGTAACTGACTTAAACTCAATTTGTAATGTGTAACTTTGTACTTTGCAACCTGGCAATGTCACTAGCTGCTTAATAAATATTACTTCAACCATTACCGAAAAACTATTGGCTTTAATTAATATAGATGAATAAAGTAACTAGTTACTTGCAGTTTCCTACCTTACATTTAGATAACAATACATGTTAGGTCTATTTATCAGTCTATTTATAGGTCACCTAATTTGTCAAGATAATGTAATATAGATATAACCTACAGTAGGCTAACTAGCCTTATCTCTGAAGTCGATTATTTAATACATGTAAATGAATGAATTGATAGTCAGCTAAATGGAGAAAAACTCCTATTCGTACCCCTAACATAAATGCAGGTTCATGGTTTGGATCAAGGACCCTCAAGTTGCTCCCGATATGTGCCCAAACCACTACTACTGCATTTACTCTTTAGCTTGACATTCTGTATAAATAAGCATACCAATATAAAATCTAAAGATAAGATTTTCAAAGAATTTACTTCAACAGTTTCCAAATTGATTTTCGCTCTATTTATAGTTAAATTCAAAAAGTACCTATTGTTCGAACTTTGAATTCTATTGTATGCCAAAAATGGCTAAAAATAATGGATGCTATATTGTTCTTAGTTGCATTTACAAACATAATGATGATAATTAAATTTAAATTGTTTTTAATCAATAAATAATAATTCTTAATTCTGACTAATCATCCGATCTTCTCTTCTTAGCAGCATTATGCTTTGGATTATGCTACACAATACTGCGTATTAAATTTAGAGTTTCTTTGTCTTCTAGCAAAACTAACTTAGTTTTTCTGAAGTAGGCTGCTAGGAACTTGTAAATGGCTGGCTCTTTGATTAAATCCATAGAATTTGTAGATAGACATAATTCGTCAGGTATGTCTTGAGCAAAGTTTATAAACAAATAACCATATGGCTTACTCACTGTTTTTTGTATGTGGTAACAAATTCACGCATAATATTCATCTGAGCTCCTAGAGTTTTCACCTGTAAATGATCACATACTGAGTTGAATAGAAACATTCCAGAAGCATTTCTTTGAATTAGAGTTGAATAGCGTCCTTTTGAAAATATAGAACGTGTAATTAATACAATACCACAATTTAAATGTCTTCCAGCTATAACTAAATTAGCAAAAGTTTGTGAATTCAAACATTCCTCACCAAAATCATCAAAAATAATTAGACTGT
>CABFPE010000314.1:733551-749390 GCA_900660155.1 Hofstenia miamia
TCTCTGGTGGGTCATCTATTTCTGCTTTCATGCCAAACATAGAGATTCGAAAATTATAGCAAATGAGTCTTGGTTTCAATATTTCGTGGTGTTGTTAAATAAACTATCCATTTCAAATATTTTACTTGATATCTTATTTTAAGATATATTCATTTGAATCATATTTTCCGTTAATGTAGAGTATTTAAAAATCCAGTATTGACGTATTTTTATTTAAATACAATGACGAAACCAAACTGAACCACTAGCAACTCTCCACCGCACACTAGGCAAAGTGGCCCACACTCCGCCACTGACAGGAACACCTACTCATATTTATCCGAAAGAAAGAATTATAACACAAGTTAACAACAATTGTACGAAATAGACACTTTTACTAAAAGCGCTTATTTTAATTTAATGACATGACCATCTTTGGAGACCGATTGCTCTATGAGTTTTAATGCTATGGATGCAATAATTTAATTATCATTAGATGCGCACTGAATAGTTCTACCACAAACATATTTTTAAATTTTGGATTTCAATAATTTTGACAGTTCTTTAGATCGAAAAATGTAATCAGTCGAAACTGGACTTTATTACATAACATTTTCTCTTAATAAATGCAATTCCTTTGAACTTGAATATTCAACTGTTTACAGTAAGCAGTGAATTAGTGCATTTTAACACTAGAACGGCCAAGCGGTCAATTATGACCGCAAATTAAGTTCCCTTGGCTGTGCAGTGAAACAATAGGATTGGCCAATGAAATGAAAGCTATGTATATTACACAAATAGCGTCCGCTCAAATTGTGTAAACTAAATAAATACACATCGTGAGTGGTCAATTAACTAACAGTAGCTCTACCTTTCTTGGCCAAGCGGTCTTATTTGACCGCTGCGTAAATTTCGCTCGTTTCAAACCTGATTTTTCAACATTACCCATTATATTCATTAAGTCTGTTTATTATGCCTCGCCGACAAGCCTCACAGCGAGCTTTTGCTTTGTTTTTGCAAGAGCAATTAACTGAGTTTGACTCAGAATCAGAGGATAATTCTAATTATGGCGCTGAAAATGAAGAAGAAATTCAAAACGCGCGTGTTGAAATTGAAAGTAGCCAATCTAGCAGCAGTGCACCCACTTCATCAGATGAAAACGAGGCCAGTACTAGTCCTCCCATGGCTATAGCGTCATCACCATTGATTTCACGTGACGAAACAGAGTGGGAAATTATCAGAAACTCCAGTTCAGCCGGTCGACCAATATCCCAGAATATATTCAGAGGAACGCCAGGAGTCAAACCATTATTCAAACAATTTGTATCCAACGAACTATCATCTTGGCGCTTATTATTCACCTAAAAAAACTTAGCACATATAATCTCATGCACCGAAGCAAAAGGTAAAGAAATTGATAACAACTTTTCGCTCCCTAAAACTGAATTTGAAGCATTCCTTGGCTTGATTTATATTCGAGGTGTCATGGGCTTGAGACGAGCATCAATAGACGACATTTGGTCAGAGAAATTCGGCTCACCTCTAATCAAAAAAACTATGCCAAGGCAATTTTAAGATTTTTGAGATNCACATCAGGAGCAATTCAAGGGTCCTTGATCCAAGCCATGAACCTGCATTTATGTTAGGTGTACAAATAGGAGTTTTACTCCATTTAGCTGACTATTGATTCAATCATTTACATGTATTAGATAATTGATTATCAGAGAAAAGGCTAGGAAGCCTACCATAGGTTATATCTATATTATATTTAAATGTAAGGTAGGATGCTGCAAGTAATTAGTTACTTTATTTATTTAATTCTTAACACTAGAACGGCCAAGCGGTCAATTATGACCGCAAATTAAGTTCACTTGGCTGTGCAGTGAGACAATAGGATTGGCCAATGAAATGAAAGCTATGTATATTACACAAATAGCGTCCGCTCAAATTGTGTAAACTAAATAAATACACATCGTGAGTGGTCAATTAACTAACAGTAGCTCTACCTTTCTTGGCCAAGCGGTCTTATTTGACCGCTGCGTAAATTTCGCTCGTTTCAAACCTGATTATTCAACATTACCCATTATATTCATTAAGTCTGTTTATTATGCCTCGCCGACAAGCCTCACAGCGAGCTTTTGCTTTGTTTTTGCAAGAGCAATTAACTGAGTTTGACTCAGAATCAGAGGATAATTCTAATTATGGCGCTGAAAATGAAGAAGAAATTCAAAACGCGCGTGTTGAAATTGAAAGTAGCCAATCTAGCAGCAGTGCACCCACTTCATCAGATGAAAACGAGGCCAGTACTAGTCCTCCCATGGCTATAGCGTCATCACCATTGATTTCACGTGACGAAACAGAGTGGGAAATTATCAGAAACTCCAGTTCAGCCGGTTGACCAATATCCCAGAATATATTCAGAGGAACGCCAGGAGTCAAACCATTATTCAAACAATTTGTATCCAACGAACTATCATCTTGGCGCTTATTATTCACCGAAAAAAACTTAGCACATATAATCTCATGCACCGAAGCAAAAGGTAAAGAAATTGATAACAACTTTTCGCTCCCTAAAACTGAATTTGAAGCATTCCTTGGCTTGATTTATATTCGAGGTGTCATGGGCTTGAGACGAGCATCAATAGACGACATTTGGTCAGAGAAATTCGGCTCACCTCTAATCAAAAAAACTATGCCAAGACACCGATTCAAGGCAATTTTAAGATTTTTGAGATTCGACAAATTTGAAACCAGAAGAGAGAGACGAACTACTGATAAATATGCTCACTTTCGAGATGTTCACGAAGATTTTGTTAGCCGATGTGTACAAGTTTATGTGCCTCACCCTAGTTTGACAATTGATGAGCATTTGCTGCCCATGAAAAACAGGTGTCCGTTTTTGCAGTTTATGCCAAATAAACCAGATAAATTTGGTTTGAAATTTTGGGTATTGGCAGATTGTGAGACAAAATATTGCGTCAAGTATTACCCGTATCTTGGTGCAGATGCAAATAGAGATTCTACTGAGCTCGTTGGAGCTCATGTTGTGAAACAGCTAACAGAGCCATTCCTGAAGAAGGGGTACAACATCACTGCCGACAACTTCTTCACTTCAGCCCCCTTGGCGAAGTTTCTCTTTGCACAGGGCACGACGTATGTTGGGACGGTTAGACAATCATCAAGGTCGCTAATTCCAGCAATGAAAGCAAAGCAGCCTCTCCATAAAAGCATTAATTATCGTTCTGAGTGCATAATGGCGGTATCTTATCAAGCTAAGCCGCAAAAAAGTGTTACTTTATTTTCGACTATGCATTCTACGCCAAAAATAGACAACAATAACAAGCAAAAACCTGAAGTTATATCTTACTATAACGAAAACAAGGTGGGAGTTGATTGTCTAGATGCAATGCTCCGATTATATAGTACCAAGTCAGCCACACGAAGATGGCCGGTGGTAGCTTTTTATGATCTTTTGGACAAATGCGCATTGAATAGCTGGATTATTTTTACGGATTCTACTGGACAAAAAATTACCCGAAAAAATTTCATCCTCAATTTAGCAGAGCAACTTATTGATTCGTGGAATGCTAATACGGTCACAACCCCAGTATCAGATGATCCGGAAGCAGTTGGACCTCAAACGCCTGCAACAGCTTTTAGAAAACGAAAAACTTGCCATTTTGAGAACTTTAGAAATAAATCAAACAACTTATGCGGTGGTTGTCGAAAAATTGTGTGTAGAGGGTATAAAAGTTTCCTGGCCGTTCTAGTGTTAAATATTTAGATTACTCTATGCTATTACACTAGTCTGACAGCCATCTAAATATAGTGCACCTTTCTGCTTTACATATTTAGATAGCCAGTACTCTACCAATTCTTATCCAATTGCTTAGCTCTTTTAACCATTCTTTTGAACTCCTTCCATTCTATATCCCAATGTTTCTCTTTCATTTTTAATTACTATTCCCTTTGCATTATTATTACCTTAATTTATTATAACTTCATTTTTAAAGTTTTCGACTATATCAACTCACCCATTTTGGAATGCTATGGCTCTGCGAGTTTTGACCTTATAAATTAGAGTTATATATAAAAATGTACACAATTACTATCTCCATATAAAACTATTTTTTGTTTTTTTTAATATATCTATACTGGTTACCCGAACATGATGGGCGACTTCTGCTGGTTCCTGCATTGTGAAACTGACAGAGAGCAGCACAAGCGCAAAGCCAAATGCCTAAAGAATTTCTAATTACATTCTAGTGGAGTTTTTCTGTAATTTCTATAATTTTGAAGCATTCATGATGAAATAAATGAATAAATGATTTTATAAAATTTATTTGAAATCCTAACTTCTAGGCAATGGGAATATTTCTGTTACTGAAAATCCTGACGTGATACAGCAAAACGGCTATGATTTGTGAAATCAGAGTACCCAAATTAGTCTAAACCAATTTACATATTTCCAGTAATTTTTTTTCTTAAATTTCTTGTTCAGTGTTATGTTACTCTTATAGTGGTTTTGTAAATGTAATAAATTCTGCTTAAGCTAATATGAAAATTTCTTTTAAAACAAAATAAGAACAAAGTGTGTTTCAGCCATTTGTAGCCAAGAACTGTTATAATGTAGAGCATCAAGATATGTTGCAATTGAATATTGCAGTCTGGCGTTTTATAGACCATATGCTAAAAGACTATTATTAATTTCATTATGTTGTTTATTTCCTAAGAGATAAGCAAAGAAACAGGTAAAATAACAAACTAAGCAACCATTGTTTTTTAAAAAACTCTTTCCAAAAATATTGCAATATGTTGCATTACACTGCACTATATTGCAATAATATTGTTAATTTAAAGCAATATATTTACTACAAACATTTTGTACAATAAAAGATACGTCGTGAGACTACCTGGGACCAATTCATTTCATGCGACAGGCAGGGCCGTCGCCAAATAAAATTCAATGAAATTATGTGGAAATTTTTCTTTTTTAATTTAATATTATTCTAAAATTGAAAATTATAAAGCCTCAGATTTTCTTTTTCGTCATTATTTGAATTAAATAGTATTTATTTATATGCCAAATCAACATCGTTAAAACATTGCTTTTCCACAAGCAACTCATTCTATCACATTTATGTAAAAATAAAAAAGCTGGGACTGAGAATAATTTTAGACTATTTTAGTGTTTGAAGCATTTGGTAGTAATAAATCAGACACAAGCTCATGATGTGTGATGTTGATGTGCCGAACTCTCAGCCCTAGTTGAACGTATTTATGAGCCTGCTATTGCAAAGCCGGCTCATCAATACTAGACAAATTTTGTGGAACATGGGCATTAATTTATTAATGCTTAATTCCAGCACGCGATATAGTTAGCCTTAATTTTGGCTGCATAGTTAAGTGAGATATGTAGTTATTATATTTAAATTAATGTACCTTAAATATATTTCTAATAGCAATTTGATTTGAGCTAAAGCAACTAATTATGTAAGCTAGAATAAAACACTTATATTTAAGATTATTACTATCGAGGCATATGTTTAAGCAAATGCTTTTGATAATCGGATAATAAGCACACATCCAAAAAAAATTTGGATAAAGTCTGATCATACAAATATTAAAGTCAACCACTGTTCTAATCTGTTGTTTTGGTCAATACACTAAAAACGTATTAGTCCTGATTTGAAAATAAAAGTTTTAGAGATTTTTGGGTCTGATTTGTTTTTTATTATTATGTGCAAATTTTGACTTAAACTAGGCCTTTAATAGAAAATAGCCTTTATTCAGTTTTAAAATTTTTTAGTTGTTTTTCTGAACTTCTACATATACTTTTGTAATTTATAATGTGTGTGTGTGTGCGTAAGTTATTGTTGTACATCCCCCTTGATGTTACTGCTAGCCTGTAGTTATTCTTGGTAGTTGAGCTGTTCAGAGATCTTTATTCTCCTCTGTTATGCCCCAGTCATCTTTTACCATGTCTTAGATTTTGGGATAGGATTCAGTTCCTGACCATTCAAAACATTCCTTTGAGTGCCACAGATACGCAATGCTTAAAATTCGTTTACAGCATTTATAATGGCCTTCAAATTTCTAGTGAAAATTTTAAAAGTCGTTGTGAAGTCAACCTGTTCATTTCATTGCTCCTTAATCAAAATTTGCTGGTGACGTTCACAGTTCACTGGCGACCGGGACTAAGTTATTTCACACCTGTAACCGTCTAGCTAAGAAATCGACATACCTTTCGTACAATTTTGTAGTTGCCTTCTTTTTATTAATTGTAATAGACTAACGTTAAACATTAAGATATAACCTAACAACAGCAAATATTTCATTGACAATCTGAAAGATTAACCTAATCTACAACAGGTTAGTGATTTCTATAATGTGAAGTACTTATTAGAACTTAATATGCTTTAAATTGATGTTTAAAATTGATATTCACTTATGCTAAATAACCAAAAAAATTAATCTTATCAGAGGTTGCTAAATTTGATGATTGCGATTAACTACAATTCAGTCATAAAGTTGTTAATATTTCGAAAACTATTGCAATAAAGATATTATTTTTCATTGATTGCAGTTGATTTCTTCATGAAGTTTATTTTGTAAGACTCTTGTTCCAAGTTAAGAGATTGTAACTATGGAACCTTATATTATGGTTCGCAGTATATTTAGTTGAAATGAAATTCACCCTTTTCATCCAATTTGATTGAAATTCCGATTTAGATTCAGGGCCGTAGCCACGGGTTGCAAGGACGATAATGCACCACCAAACATAAATCAAATAAAATCTGACTGCTGCTACTGAGTTTTGCTAAGACAACTACTCTCAAAAAAATAGACTTCAAACAAACCGAATTGGAATAACACTGCTGGTGTCAATGTTCATATAGAGAAGTCTCATCATCTATCCAATATACTGATGTTGTTAACTCTATTCTACCCGAGTTTTTCGGCTCCTCACACCTAGGGAGATAAGAATCAATTCTCCTAAGAAACTTTGGATTTTATTACAATTTTAAAAAGAATCCTTGCACAAATATTCTTCATGTCACAGGCTTGCAGTTGGTTGTTGTGCACACAACACAACACAACATGTTGTGCTGTATTGTGTAGCAATTTTAGCTTTGTTGTGAACACAACACAACATGTTGTGTGAGACATAAATGCAGTGTGCCAAAATCTACTATGCTTCTTTGATAGAAGAAGTCTGGTCATTACATTGTTTTTATTCACAAATTAATAAGTGAATTGTTTCTATTTATGCCATATTTAAGTAAGAAATAAAATTCCCTGTGATTCTGATATGAATGCGAACATACAAAATACTTAGAGACAAATTGCTGACAGAGACGCCGGAAGAAACTCAATATTGAGGTGGCAAAATTCCTAAGCTTAAATGTCAACATATTCTTTAAATTTTTGAACTTTAGGCAAGCTAAATTAAGGCTATCACAACCTTACAATTTTGACACTATTTACAAAATACATACCATAATTATCTTTGTCTTAATTGCATGAATATATTGATATTTCAATAAACTAAAGGTCAATCTAACCATTTTTATAATCTAAGAAATGAGAGTTATCTCAAAAATCGAGAAAGAACTTGTGCCAAAAGAAATAATAATATTAGATACTGTTTCCAACTTTCTACTAAAACCCTTAAAATCGTAGAAGATTCTAGTAATTAAGAAGAAGAAGTTCTTCACTTAGCAAACATTGCTCAAATAGTCTATGTTATCACAGTATTTACAAAGACGCAGAACGTATCATAAGAACATGCCTACAATAACAGCATGAAGTATTGAAGTATATTTTTGTTTGTGGAAGAAATACTTGATGATCATGGCATGTTGAAGAAGATATATGCTAATCGAGAAAATCGCAATCACAATCAGCAGCATGTTGCAAGGAAGGTGTAAAAAGTAACGATAAGAACACAAATAGAAAATTTAATGAGACACGTTGCTTAAAAGGGTCTTTTTGTGGCCATAACACAAGAAATTTGGTTATAGTTTCATTGGAACATGACTAACCAATATTTAGAGACGTTTTAAAAACACTCAGTTCAGTGAGAAATGTTTTTGATCTATTTACCTTCACCACAATAATGTGAAAATTTGGAGCCTAAATTGTAGATGAATAATTATTTGGATTTGTAATGGTGAGGGAAAGTACACATTCAATAGACTTATTTATATTGGGAGTGAAACACTAAATATGATCTTTTAAGCTGTCTGTAATAGTCATGCTGAAGATGTTTAAATGATATTGCATGTTGATGATGACAAGTGTTTCCAAAAATGATTAATCACAAAATTCATTCCCCAAAAATTGATTATTGCAAATACAAAATAGTAGCAGAAGAATTTTTTTTAATTTTGTGTCCTTTACATTACTAAACTTTGTCATTAATTTACTAATTCATGTTCACTTAAATTTTCAAACAAATATTTTCACTGATTGTATGATTTTTTTTCATGAAAAAAGAAATATTTAAATTAAACATCTAACATTAGCATTAGTTGCTTAAAAAGTCCATTTTTGTATTGAAATATGTATATTTTTGCAATATTTACTCGTCAAATTGTTTAAATAAGCATAGAACCAGAAATAGTACATTATTCATTTGCAATTATGTACACATCGGCATATTTCTTTGCTTATCATTATAGGAATCAGTACAGTAAAAAATATTTTGGGTTTTTAAGTTATATTGGTAAAATGTGTGTTTTATTATTGCATCTGAGTTTTATTCGGCATATTAAATTCAAATATTGAGATGGTTAGCCACCCCATTAAGAATATTGGGGTGCCAATTGCCACCCTTGCACACCATTTCCGGCGCCACTGATTGCTGACATATAACATGCATTTTACCTTGAAAAATTTTTGCGTTGCTCCTTTGTTCTAGCTATTACATAGTTAAAAAAAAGCTTAATTTATTAACATTGTTTTGTTTTGTAAACACTTGGAATTCTCGCACTTTGCACGGCATTACTAGTTTTTCTTTGTTGTAAAGAAAAGAATCATCTTGCTTGTGTGGAAGTAAATGATATTGTATTTCAATCTTTACCTCCGCCAAGGAGGTTATGTTTTTGGTAGCGTTGGTTTGTTTGTTTGTCTGTCTGTTAGCAACTTTACGGAAAAAGTAATGGATGGATTGACCTCAAAATTTTACCAAGGAGGAACCCATTAAATTTTGGTACTGATCCGGAGGAAACAAGCTGCGTGGCGGAGGTCTGCGCTCGTCTAGTGCTTTTTTAGTTATTGATAGTTCTTAATTAATTCTACTTGATAATTTGTTATTACATATTCTTTTTACAGATCATAGCTTTTTAAGCAAGACTGGTATAGTAATACACAGCTTGATATCTTAGTGAAAGAAAATAGCAATTTAATCAAACTCAAGTGTTTTTAAATTTCAAACTTTTTAATTGAGTGGGATCATTTTTATATGTTTGCACTCTTAGATAATTTCAAATAATAATTAAATAAGTATAAACTTATAATATGAATATCAACTACAAGTAATAAACTTATAATGATAAGGTATTTCAGGACATTTCGAAATGCGAAAACATTTGCACTAATGCAAGAGTACAAAATTAGTTAATTTATTAAACTGTTATTTTCTATGAAATTAAATATAATATGCTTTTAAATTTAGTAAAAATATGCATGATAATCAAAAAAAAGTTAGTTTAGTTTTATATAAAATGCTACCTTTTTCTAAGTCGCTTCTAGTGTACACAATATTAATATCAACGTATTACAAATATAACGTAATCTAAAAAGCATAATTCAAATTTTCAAATAATTTACCAGTCAAAATCTGTTTTTTCACAGGGCTGAAAAAAGCATATCATCTGATATCCGCATTAATAGTCCACTTACGGTTCAGCGACAACAACGCAAAGTAAACTTTGCTATCATATAGGACTCATTGCGTCTTACGTAAATTTCGAAAGTATATATATATATATACTGTATACTGAAAAGTCAATTTACTGAGATTCACGTAATTTTCATTTGACATAAATAAAAAACTTTTCAACTATATTATAGTCATCGTCAGTGTACAATATTTTTGCGGTAATAAAAGTTTACAATATACCTACACTTTATAATATAATGATATTGCATACATTAAAATAATTTTATCTTATTCTTTCCTAAATTACATTGGCTATTCATGATGTTTTCTTTGTTATGCTGTTTAATTAATAGAGCCCCAAAGATCTTAGTGTGTGCTGTTTTCGTAGCTATTTCAAAATTTTCTTTTTTTAATTCATGATGGTGATTGAATACTTCTGCTTCAAGGTGCCCGTTAAGATGTTCTTTAATGTGAATAGCAAAATTTCGCCTTGTTACAGCTATCACAAGTGTATTTGTAAGTGATGGGTGAAACTAAGCATTCTGGGATTTGATCTTTGTTCTTAAATATAATATCCGTTTGTAATGATGTAAAACAGGTCTAATTTTGGAAGATGTTAAACTTGCATTGATTGTTTAAATATTTTTCTTAATAATAAATTGTTTGTTTTCAAAGTATGGTAACTTCCAATATATATATAATCATTAGATTCGTTTATTTTTCTCTTTTTGTCATCTATTTCATAAATTGAATTTAAGAATTTAGATGTTATTACTAGGGCCCCCAAAAGTCAATAAAGTTAACTTTTGATATATTTGTCCACATGGGTAAAGAAACGCAAGTACGGCACTTTCATCGATCATATGTGTATAGGGGGGTCAAGTTATATGGTCAATAAAAAGTCAATTTTCCACGTTAGGTCAACAAAAGTCAACTTATGGCAGATTGGTAAAAAATCTTTTTTCCCCATTGTTCCAAATGCACAACACACACAAATGCCTCAATTTCCATACGCACTGCTCTACCAAGGATGTCTCAATAAAGTAAGTTAACTCAATTGTAAGTTAACTTTCCTTTTTTTAAAATTGGTCTATTTTCGACTAGTTTTGAATTTCATTAGCATATTATTGTTTTAATTTTTTATCCAAATGAAATATAATTTAAATCAGTAAATTACATGATGAATAAGGTTTTTAATCAAAAAAAACATTTCAAAATCGGACCTTTAGTTTTTGTTTAACAAATGAAATGGTCAAAAAACTGAGAAAGATTGAGAAAAATCGTATCCCTCTATTGAGACATCCTTGGCTCTACCTCAGTTTAAAGGAGTCATTTGTACAACAACCACGCACGTAGCATTACTTTTCCGTGCTTTGTGTGTGCAATTTTTATCTCTCTCTGAATATCACTGTGTGCGCAGTTTAAAGGGCGTGTTCCAAGTTTCTCCTCGCAAACGTACTTTGGACTTGTAGAGCGAACGAGAGTGCGATTATAAAGTCTAAATTTACGTGAAAATAGAATCATTTTTGTTGAAATGCCGTAAACACCAGCAACGACACGACAAAAAAGCGCTGCTATTATACGAGACTTTCCTACAGAGTTTACTTCAACACCGACATCTGAACTTTACTGCAAATTGTGCTCCTGCATAGTAAAGTGTGAGAAACGATTTTTCGTGGAAAAACATTGCGCCTCCAATAAACACAAGAGTCGTCTCGAGCAATCCACATCATCTTCCACGTTTACACAGAACTTTCTGCCATCTACATCAACAAATGACTTTGCAACACAAGTGGCTCGCGCATTTGTATCTGCTGACATTCTGCTTTGGAAGCTGCGTAACAACCAACTGCGAGACCTATTCGCGGGCATTGGTCATCCACTTCCAAGTGAACAAACCTGCCGCTCAACAATTCCCAATATTTACAACGACGAAATTGCACGAATAAAAGCATTGATGGCAGGTAAGCCCATATTCTTGGTTGTTGACGAGTCTCAGGTGTCAGGAAACCTGTACTTGAACATTCTTGTTGGCTCTGTCGACAAGCCACAACACACCTATTTGTGGGATTGTGTTTCACTTACCAAATCACCGGATGCGGATGTTGTAATTCATACTGTTGATGATGCAATCAATTCACTTGCGTGTGCGCGTTCCAACTTCAACCTGCTCATCTCAGATGCCGCGCGCTACATGACCAGTGCTGCTAAGACGCTTCACATCCTCTACCCAAAGCTCTTTCACATCACATGCTGCGCACATCTACTGCATAATTGTGCTATGAAGGTTCGCACTCACTATGACATCGTGGATCAACTGATAGCCAGAGTGAAGGCTTTTACAGTAAAGAACAGAGCGCATCAAGCTCTTTTTGACGTAATTGGCAGCCCACCTCAACCAATTGTCACACGCTGGGCAAGCTGGTTGAAAGCTGCAAACTACTACTGCAACAACCTCCCACAGGTTAAGGAGATCGTGGACAATGCAGAGGGTACGGGATTGATTATATTGCGCGCCAAGGAAGTCCTGAGTAATGAAAACCTTTCACATCAGCTTGTTGAGATAAAAACTTGCTACACAGAGTTAACTACGCTGGTGTCAAACATGGAGAACTCTAGTTACACCATTGCTCACGCAGCTGCTGATCTGCGTGATATAGATTTCCATCAGGATCCTTGTGGCATTCGGGAATACCTTAATCAACGGTTGCTTTCCGGAGAGTTGATGTCATAGTTAACTCGACTCGGCCAGACGTTTCACCATTATTGTATGCGCAGCTCTTGCAGTGCCAACCAACCTCCACAAGTGTTGAACGGAGCTTCTCTATGCTGAACAAACTATTGGCAAAAGATCGCAGTTTCAAGCCTGAGAACGTCAAAAAATATCTAACACAATATTTCAACAAATAACCTGTATATTGACTTTCTTTTTATGTTTTGAGTATATTTGTTTGATGTTAAGTCAATAAAGTCAATTTTTTCGATTTTTGGGTCAACTTTTTGGGGGCCCTAGTTATTACTCTCAAAATTTTATTTGGATATCCATTTTCTTTGAATATAAAAAACAATACATTTAGACTCTTTGTTAGTAGTAGAAAATTTGATGATATTTTTATGAACCTTTCACATAAACCCTTTAATGTATTGAAACAGAAATATTCAATCACCATCATGAATTAAAGAAAGAAAATTCGTCATTTTTAAATAATGACTCGATGATAACGATGACATTATTTAAGCAAATATTTAGATGAATTATTGAAACCATACATCCCGAATCAGTACAATTTAAAAGATTCATTTCACTTCATAAATAAATTAAAATCAGTTTATGAAGGAAATAAGTGTGCTAAGTATCTCGTAAGTTTTGATTTTAAATCACTTTTTAGGAACATTCCAGTAGAAAAGACATTTAATGATATTCTTGCCATTATTCCCGCGGATAAACTGGATATGTGTTTGGAAACATTAAGAGATTTATTCTATTTAACATGTTTTAATACATCCTTCTATTCAATTCAAAAATATTTAAGCAAATTGATGGTATGGCAATGGGATCACCACTTGGACCAACAATGGGTGGTTTTGCGATTGACATCGAGTAATAATCTAAAAATAACGAAATTATACCATATTTTCGATACGTGTATGACATATTTTTAGCAATTTAAATAAGCACTTAGATGAAATCAAATTTACGATGGAAGAAGAACACAATAGCCAATTAAATTTTCTTGATGTAACTGTAACAAACATGAACAATGAATTCGAAACAAAAATGTTTTTGAAGAAAATAAATACTGGTCAATGCATTCCTTTTTCATCATATTGTGAAGACCGACACAAAAAGAACACAATAAAATGCATCTGTCATCGAATTGAAATTTATCATCAAGCTATAGAAACATAACACAATCATTAGATTTACTTTTTGAGCATTTTAAGCAGAATGGCTATTCCCACAAATTTATTAAGAAGATTGTAACTCAATGCTTCTTTAATCGAACATTTAACAAGATTATTAGAAATGAAAACGAAGATCGTGAAAAATCATTTGGAAGTTGCATACATTAAAACATCTGAAAGAACGCTAAAATCAAAACTTAAAATGATTAATAAAAGTCTAAAGAGAACCATTATAACACCAATTTTCCAATCATTAAGAACATCTGATATTATAAAAAACAAGGAAACTCTAGATTTAGACTTAATTTCATCTGCAGCTTATGAATACAATTGTGACGATTGTAAAAAATCGTACATTCGTAAAACAAGTCATCATTTAATTACAAGAGCAAATGAACATGTTAAGGGGCATTTAAGATCAGAAATATTTCTCCAGAAACATCAACCAAGTCTGACAAATATTAAAATTTTAAGAAGAACCAAGAAATTAAAAATAATGGAGGCTCTTTACACTAAAAACAAAAATAAAGAGCAATTAATAAATAATCAACTAAGTACAAACATCCTAATATATTTTAAGTGCATGCATATTTATAGTTTTAATGTACACTAGAAGCCCATGTAGTTTATTGTAAATTTATATTGTCGAAATTTTGTTCTGACAATGATTTTTAAAATCGAGATGTGTTCATATCAATATATAAATAAATAAATATATATATATATATATATAGTACTGGCCAAAAGTTTGGGAACACTTTCCAAAATTAGAAATTTTTGTATTTTACACTAAAAAACGCAATGTAGAAAAATATAATAGCACAATGTAGAAACAATATTATAACACAGTGTAGAAAGTAAATAGTTAATTCAAAAAAACTCATTAACATTTTGTATGTCCGCCATTATTGGCCAAACACGCAGCAATGCGATTTGACATTGAATTGACCAGCTTTCTACAATAATCATCAGTAATCTCTGTGCACCATACCACTTTAATTTGCTTATCAGATCGTCGAGTGATATGCATTAGCGTTTCCTCAGACAGTTTTTGATGTGATGTCAGCATTTTTGTATGACGTTGTGGTCTGGGGGGTTTCCCGGCGAGTTCTCAAGCACAAATTTGGCGCTGTGGCAAGGAGCACCATCTTGTTTAGTACAGATGTTCTGTGAAACTGCATAAACATGGGAACTTTCTCCTAAATTATTTTGAGGTAGCCCTTGGCTGTGACTGTCTTGTTGTGAGGAACAAAATGCAGACCAACACGCTCATTCGCAATTATAGCACCCCAAATCATCACAGAAGGTGCTGAGCGGACACTTTGTTGCGTGTAACGTGTGTTGAATCTTTAGTTCCTTGGTCGTCAAACGTGTGGACGGTATGATGCAAATTGACAAATCTTGGATTCGTCACTTCACATTACTTGATGCCACATCTTAGGGGTGTAGTGTTGGTATTGCAGAATTGCAACCGGTCTCGAGTGTTCTTTGAAGACAATCGGGGTTTGGCTGCCGGTTTGCACGATGAAAGGTCAAAGGTAGTACTCAATCGCGTGTTGATACATTCTGCACTACCGCACCTAGATTTTCTTTGACATCAGAAGATGAAGGGAATCGTTGATTGACCACGTAAAGGTGAATGAGAGTGTCAGTCTGAGGGGCTGTCACTTTTGGTCTTTCAGACTGTTTGGGAGAGGAAAAATTTTGCAGTTGGTGATAGCGAGTAACACTTCTGGATATTGAAGATACAGACACGCCCATTCTAACAGCTATAGCGCGATAATTGTACCCCTCCTTGTACAAGATATAAATTTGAGCAAATTTTGTTGGTGAAATTTCACTACCACGGACTATATTTCAAACTATAATGATAGTGCTGTTTCAGTGTATTGTGTGTAAATCTAAAGTTATGTTAATTTGATTGGCTAAATGAATCTGTTGTAAATTCTAGAAAAAAATTGGGAATTCTTGGAATATTACGAAGTTTCCATAAAATAACATTAAACACGCTTTAGGCAGGTTACTGTTCTCAAACTTTTGGCCAGTACTGCATATATATATATATATA
>CABFPE010000314.1:750390-764907 GCA_900660155.1 Hofstenia miamia
TTTTGAGCATTTTAGTTAACATTGGCATGCAATGAATACCCTACTATAAATAAAGTGTTTTTCTTTAAATAAGACAAATGTATTGACAAGCATGGTTGCCGCCAATAAATGGGATGTTCTAAATGCTGCTGTAAATCAGAACTAAGTTGCAAATCACAAAAGCTTTTGTTCTAAAAACTTCTTTTTGGGCAAAACAGTGTTAATTTTTGTTTGACAATCGATTATTTATTTTAATTTACTGTACTACATAAATTAGAAGCATTAGTTATCTTACTAAGATTAATTTAGATGTAAAGCTCTATAAAACATTGATATCTTGTTAGTGATCTTATTAGTAGTCTGTACGATTTTGTAATTACATGTTATTCTTGTTAGGGGCACTATTAGTAATCTTACTACGATTAATAAACTTTTCCATAGTAAAACATTGTTTTTTATTAGTGATCTTATTGGTAGTCTGTACGATCCAGAGATTGAATCGGCCGAGGCCGGGGCCGGCAATTTAACAGCCTGCAGCCGCTTTTAAATTTCATGAAAGGCCGGTAAAATTACCGGCCGTTTGAAGGCCAAAATTATAAAAAATATACTTTACTTAGTTTGGGAGGAATTTCTATGAAAATCTAAAGTTCGAAAAAAATTTATAGTATTAGGAATTTACATTATTGCCATTCGAATAATAATTACATTTACATTCTGGAATCACTTCTAAATTTTGCTACAAACGGAGTTGTTCTGCTTTTTGATAAGGTAATTTTACTTCCATTTTCTATGTAACTTACTATTAATATTAAAAGAACCTGTTTATAATACTGAAAATATAGTGTATAAGATTTACGCTTGAAATTTGAGAGACCTCATTCAAATGAAGCAAATGGAACCCTTGTATTTTAATAATATTAGAAAGAGAGACTTAAAATAAATTTGAAGGATGCAGAAAGATATTCAGATACAAATATCAATTGACACATCTTAATATTTATCTCGAGTTTTCTATCATCAACATCCTTCAATTGTAAAAAATGGACAAAATTCTTATTCAATATTTTGAAATGCACGATTTATTGACTGCATTACTGAAAATTGGTAAATATTTGAATTAATGCAAACTATTGTATTTTGATCACCATCTTGCAGAACGATTATTTTCTGTTTAAAGAAATTNATATATATATATATATATATATATATAATATATATATAAATTTTGCTTAAGTTTTTTTACTGTTTCAATCTTTATTTGATAAGGTGTACCATATTTAATATAATTTTGAGCATTTTAGTTAACATTGGCATGCAATGAATACCCTACTATAAATAAAGTGTTTTTCTTTAAATAAGACAAATGTATTGACAAGCATGGTTGCCGCCAATAAATGGGATGTTCTAAATGCTGCTGTAAATCAGAACTAAGTTGCAAATCACAAAAGCTTTTGTTCTAAAAACTTCTTTTTGGGCAAAACAGTGTTAATTTTTGTTTGACAATCGATTATTTATTTTAATTTACTGTACTACATAAATTAGAAGCATTAGTTATCTTACTAAGATTAATTTAGATGTAAAGCTCTATAAAACATTGATATCTTGTTAGTGATCTTATTAGTAGTCTGTACGATTTTGTAATTACATGTTATTCTTGTTAGGGGCACTATTAGTAATCTTACTACGATTAATAAACTTTTCCATAGTAAAACATTGTTTTTTATTAGTGATCTTATTGGTAGTCTGTACGATCCAGAGATTGAATCGGCCGAGGCCGGGGCCGGCAATTTAACAGCCTGCAGCCGCTTTTAAATTTCATGAAAGGCCGGTAAAATTACCGGCCGTTTGAAGGCCAAAATTATAAAAAATATACTTTACTTAGTTTGGGAGGAATTTCTATGAAAATCTAAAGTTCGAAAAAAATTTATAGTATTAGGAATTTACATTATTGCCATTCGAATAATAATTACATTTACATTCTGGAATCACTTCTAAATTTTGCTACAAACGGAGTTGTTCTGCTTTTTGATAAGGTAATTTTACTTCCATTTTCTATGTAACTTACTATTAATATTAAAAGAACCTGTTTATAATACTGAAAATATAGTGTATAAGATTTACGCTTGAAATTTGAGAGACCTCATTCAAATGAAGCAAATGGAACCCTTGTATTTTAATAATATTAGAAAGAGAGACTTAAAATAAATTTGAAGGATGCAGAAAGATATTCAGATACAAATATCAATTGACACATCTTAATATTTATCTCGAGTTTTCTATCATCAACATCCTTCAATTGTAAAAAATGGACAAAATTCTTATTCAATATTTTGAAATGCACGATTTATTGACTGCATTACCGAAAATTGGTAAATATTTGAATTAATGCAAACTGTTGTATTTTGATCACCATCTTGCAGAACGATTATTTTCTGTTTAAAGAAATTTTAAACAAATGCAAGAATAACGAATTAGAGGAGGAAAAACTACAGAAATCATTAGAAATTTTTTCTTGAAAATGATTTATTAAAAGAACTCCAGGACTCATCTTATTTCCATAATAATATTACAGATAAATTTCTGCTCCTCGGGGATTTCATATATAAATAAATTTTTCATGGTTGTTTATTTACACTATTTTAGTTACTTAAAAATATTTGCTTGACTAACTTTTGCATGCACGAGCCGCCACTGTTTATTAGAATTGCTTGTGTATTGTTGTCACCAATTTAGGATGAAAATAGTCGAAGATTGCTGACACTTTTATGTTATGCATACTTTTTTATTTCAATGAGAAGCCGTGATTAAGCGTTGCTCAAATACTTGAAAAGTTTTCACGATAATATTTCTGTATTTGCAGGTTGCACAGTGTACACATTTTGTTTACATTGAACTATTGAACTCTAATTTTTACATGCGTTATATTATTTACTGTATAATCTAAGTTGCTCATTGAGCAACAAAACTTTTTTAACAGTAGAAAGTTGGATTGTTTTTAAGACGTGCATATAGATATTAGTGCATAGTTATGAAAACTATTATCCTAGAATAATACATAATTATGCATGACTGCATACCAAGATTTATGTAGTTAAATTCATCAATTTAGTACAAAATATTTTGCAGCCTCTACTTTATTTTGCACGGTTCTACTGGTTGTCTGTCCTTCTCTTTAGGAATACTTGGTTTTAGACAACATTTACAGACGACTGATGTTTCATTTAGATCATAAAATTCGTGTAATATGAATTTAAATTTTTGAGTTATGGGAAAGTATGATTAATCCATTTTTTCATTTTACTAGTAGTTATCTATATTACCTTTATTATACTACAAATCTTGGTGTGCCCCAAGGAACTGTATTAGGACCCATTCTATTTGCATTATACGTAAATGATATTTCAAAATCCTTGACAAATGGAACTATTTATTAATACGCAGATGATACTTGTATATTACGAACAGCAAAAAATCCTTTTGAGGCAACTAAACATTTGACAAAAGATATTGAAAACCTCGTAGTATATTTCAATCGTAATAAACTAAAAATCAATTCTGACAAAACTCAATTCATCATATTTTCATCTAAACAACAACAAAAGCTTACTGAAAATTTTAAAATTAATGTTTTTGATAACGAAATTAGTCAAAGTAAATGTGTAAACTATCTAGGTGTATTAATAGACAATGACTTAAAATTCGATAATTTCTTCTCCCACAAATTAAAAAAGATGGCATGTGGAATAAAATATTTGTACCATTTGCGCCATGTAGGAAAATCATCGCATGTAGAACTAATTCATTCATTCATTTGTCTTAAGTCAATTTAATTACTGTGCATTTCTTTTTCAAAATCTCACATCGCAAAAACGTTCATCATAAGCAAAAATGTTTAACTGGGCATTTAGAACACTTAATTATATTGAAAAACATGAATCCATAACGCAATTAAGATCATCATGTAATATTTTGGCCCCAAGTTACTTTATTCAGTATCAATCTTTATGTATGATTCACAAATTTATTCATGAATTAAGTTCATTAATACATCAAAATCAATAAAAGAAGTAAAACACTTTTTAGCATCAATAATCGTCAAGATTCATTTTCTTTTAAATGTTCAATATTATGAAATGATTTAAGTATTGATATAAAATGTGACAAAACCTATAAACATTTCAAGAAAAAAGTAAAGCAATTTCTATTAAGTAGGCAAACATTATTGGGCATAGATAATAAACTCAAGGCATGGTCAAATTACTTTTAAAACTGCCCTTTAATTAATATTGCATATTTCATTAGTTTTGTAAATATTTTTGTCATGTGTTAGTTTATAGTTTTTATATACATTTAATCAATAAATTTGCTTTGACTACATATCAACCAGTGCCAATTTTTTAGCTATAGCTGAAACATTAGAAAATCTACATGCTTCTAACGTAAAATAATGGTTATATATGAAATTAACAGAATTTTATATTTCTTGTAAATCGAAGCTTATAGTTATTCGCAAGCTATTAAAATATTCACAGTAATTAACTAAATTAAATTCTACAATTTAACGTTTATTTAGTTTGCGGGAACTCATCTCACAGTAATTATTTTCCTTTTAAAATGAAAATTTTTTCAATAATTTATGTATTTGGATTTCTACACTTTCCTTGCCTTTTCCAATGCAGTCCGATTTTACTAAGACACAGTAATATTTATAAATACAAAGGAATTCAAATTCCCAAAGACTGCAAAAACACAATTCGAGACAATAGTTTACTTCACCTTGAAAAACTACCAAATTTTAGAGATATGTCGCCTGCATTAATTAAATCTGCATATGAATGTACAAAAAGATTTTATCAAGAAAATGCTAAAAAAATCGGAAACTCTTTCAGAAAATGAAAAAAATATATTTACTAGTATAATAAATGCTCCTCTAGATTTTATCAGAATCATTAAAGAGACCATGGTTAAAAACAATTTCACTGAAGAGTTGCAGAAAATGGATGAAAGTCTTGATACTACAGGAGATGACTATCAAAAATTGCACTCTGCTTATAATAAACTTTCAGAAAAATACCGCAAACAACTGAGCTTTTGCAAAGAAGATTTTGGCTTAACTATCTATAATAATGAGTTCACAGATGCCGCAAATTTTCCAAAAATAGATTTGGAATCATGGTCCAACAAAGAAAATGAACGTAGAAAAAATGATATGAGCAGTTGGGACATTGGACCATGGTTTTTATCTTATGATAATTTAGAATATGTAGGCCGTACAACAACAAACAATAAATTACGACATAAAATATTTGAGAAATTGTTAACAGCAGGGCACAGGAAATTTACTGATAACTCAAAAGTGGTAAAGGAACTGCGTACGTTATATACAAATGAGGCTAGTAAATCAAATGAACATGATAATGTCGTAGATAAGAAAATGGACTATTGCATGGCTAAGAACTTCAAGAGTGCGAATGATTTTTTACTAGATATTGAAAAAACATTAGCAGAAAAACAAGATGATGATCCATATAACATTAAGGAATACAGCGAAGAAGAAGATATTGAGAAAAATCCAAATTATTTTCCGCAAAAATATGTGATAAATAAGCTTTTCGAACGAATTCAGAGCTTATTTGATTTTTACATAAAGGATAGTCAATCCGAATATCAAGTGTATGCTGATGGAATGAAACTGTATGAAGTTCAGAACAATTTAGAAGAAACACTTGGCTTATTCTACATTGATTATTTTGATAATGAGCAAAAAGTAACACTAAGTGGATATACTCAAATATTGAGGTACAGCATAAAAGAGCTCAATATTCTTCCACTTGTTCTTATATCGTTAAAAACTCAAAATAAAGACAATTTTAGTTTATTTGAAGTTAAAACTTTATTTCACGAAATGGGCCACTGTCTCCAGCAAATGTTGTCGAACAAAGATAAAATTTGGGTAAATTACGACACATTCGAATTTCCCGGCATTTTCATGGAACGTTTTGCTCAGCAAAAAGACTATATTTTAGAATTAAGTGCAGAAAGAATAAATCAACGACTGTCATCAAAGGATTACGATAATTATCATAAAGTTTTTCATAAGCTGGAGAGGCACTTTTTCATAGAAATGATTCAATCATCTATAACTGACCTTAACCTATATGCAAGACCTGAGGAACCTTGTGAAGGGATTATAGAAGATGTTCGCAAAAAATTTAAATTCAAGAATTCATGTGACAGTACATTTCGATCATTATGGCTTCCTGAATACCTTTATGCTGGGACTACTTATACTTATCAATTCTCAACTTTTTTTAGCTCTAGACGCATATAATTACTTGCATAGTGATCCTTCACAATTTCATGAAAGAGCTCTGCAATTTCGTAAACTTGTCTTTGAAATGAAAGATGTTGATACTCTTGGAAAAGCGTTTCAGAAATATGTAGGAAGGGAAGAAATAGATATTAAACCCTTTTACGAATTTTGGGGAATAACTAATAAGGTGGGGTTTATAACAATTTAATCTCTTAATTTTTAGTAAACATTTTGTTATGGTTTCATGAATACATAATGTATTTTAGTTGTTGGATTGACTTTTAGCTTATTACTGAAACAATGTGTGATGGCGAAAAATTTACTGTGCAAATTGTATGAATGTGGAGCAGCCATTTCCCATATAGGGACAACAGATCAGACATTAAAGTGGTCAGGATATCGATCTGCGCATATCCAAAAGACTTCGCTGTCTTTGCTTCGAATTTGCAAGTAATAATGTCTTCAATATTGTGTTCTACAAGCCAGGGCATTCGAATCAAATTCAAATTTTCATATTTTTGGTACAAATTCCAAACTTTCAAATATTGTAAAATTCTAAAATTCGAATTTCAAACCAAATTTCGGTCGCTAAGGAGAAACTTTGATATTCAAATTTTGTGAAAATTTACACATCAACATTATTAATATTCCCCAATATTATTTTATGTTAATTTTATATATATATAATAAATTTAGAATTATTTTTAATACTGAAAGTGAATACATCTGACAAGCACAATAATGGCTTTGTAAATTTATTCATTTACGCTAAACTTTATAACTAAGCTAACAATGAACATATTTGCAAGCTTTGTGACTATCATGTATGTTTCCCTGTTTTTTTTTATTTACATAGAATAACTAAATAAGCAATTTGAACATCCTTAAAAGTAACAGGGACATTTACTACGAATTATGTCCCTATGCAATAAGTGCAATAATCATATTTTCATTATACAAACGATGTATGATTAATTTATGTTATCCTATATATACTTCATATACCTACAAAAATATAGGTAAAACTGCATTATGTGGTTTTAGCCTACCTCATTGATACATGTATATTTAATTACACATTAGTCTAATAAACATGCATTTATTTGTATGTAAGAAATATTTGAATTCAAATTTTTAAATTCTCAAATTTCAAATCAAGCTTTGAATTAAATAATATTCACATTTTCAAATCAAAGTTTGAAAGGTATTCAAATTTCAAACTTTATTTTAAACTTTTGAAGCCCTACTACGAGCAAGCTGCGGCCACAGCTTAGTCGTTATTAGGGCGCGGCAGTATACCGATACTGAAACTGCTACCATGGTATTTCGACAATACCGATGCCACATCTTGACTTCAAAATTCTACGGGTGTGTGTATTGGATGAAAACACGCAAGTCAATATTTTGTATGAGAATTTGAAATATTTCTGTACGACGTTTAGGATATTTCACGTTGGAAAATTTAGGAAATGTCTTGAGAAGAAAGGGCTATCAATCATGCAGCTACCATTATATGGCAGATTAGCACCCAAAATTTTGTCATAAATACCTTTACAAAAACGAGCTATTGTTTATAGATTTTTTTTAAAAAAATCAGATTTACAATTGTATGCCCATTCGGTTTGAGGTACATTTTTTTCTTTGCAATGCAATATTCATGATTATGAAATTAAATTCTTTTAATTTATGAATAAATTTGAAATATTCAATGAATTTTAATAACTGGTAATATGTAATATTTCTGTAGTGTTGTGGTTGTCTCTGGCCTTTTGATATTAAACATTGTTCTGTGAACCAGTGTAACAGATTGCAAATGGAAAGGCATTCTTGTTAGTCTCACTTAGGCAGAAGAGTACAAACGGAAAGTCATTTTTTCTGACCATAAAAAATAGTGGTGTCAATTTAGATATTAGAAATTTTATTTAGTGATTTTATTTGTACAACATTGATTATTAACCAAGTTTTATAGATACAGTTCCAAACAAAAATATACGGCAAAAAATAAGTTCAGCTAAAAGTCAATCGCTTGGCTTTTGACAAATATGAGCCAAAGCAGAAATCAGAAATTTGAATTGATATTGAT
Organism: Hofstenia miamia; assembly: GCA_900660155.1. Taxonomy (NCBI): domain Eukaryota; kingdom Metazoa; phylum Xenacoelomorpha; order Acoela; family Hofsteniidae; genus Hofstenia; species Hofstenia miamia. The sequence continues at coordinate 758,766 of CABFPE010000314.1, forward strand.
CATCAGATTAGAGGGAATTTTAATTAAAAAGACCTGTAAATGATTTTAGTTTTGTATGGTATACCAGATATTGTTGTAATGAATTACTAAATTGTAACAAAGGTATTAACAAAAAACTTTTACCAAAGTTCAGTCATTCTTTAAATTTACTTAATTAATTGGATTTGCTGATAATGCAGCTTAGCTAAATTTCTACGTGGCAATGGTGGTGGTAAAGTTGCTGATGGAAGTTGATGATGCCTAATAAGATCGATCAATATATTTATTAAATTATCTAAGTAGTTGTTTAAACATTACTATATGGCTATTTAATTGATATTATGAAGGAATGCTTGCTATCGAAATAGATTATCTAAACCTTATCCGAAGTTGAAATTAGCTATGAATCACTTATAATTCAATTGATTATATCTCTGATTCCCAATTTGTTCAATTTGAACTTTTTGTGCCACTTTGTAAAAGGACCATTCACAAGAGCCCCTTTACCATTCCTATCTTCCACAAATAGCATGCAGTACACACCATCAAGATGCACACTGTATGTTATCCAAGGAAAACCTTTCAGCCATGAAGGCATGAATGATCTGTTACAGCCACCAAAAAATGTCGTAGGGTAAATATAGCCATCTGATGGTACATGATGGTGCTTGAGAAGTTCGTATTTTCTGAAAAATGACTTAATAACTCAGTTCACCTTTTCCGTTGACATGGTTGAGTTTATCCATTTTCCAGCATCTGCTGTTCTAGATATTGAAACAGTATGAAATTTTAATTTCTTTGCTATTGGTGAACAGACTAAATTGCTTAATTGTTCTGAACCTGAATGTATTATATTTGAGTGCATATCAGAATTTTCATTAGATTGAACATTGGACAAATCATTAGTTTTAAATGCGGAAGGTACATCGGAGGTTTTGTTGTATTGCAAGTTTGTCTCTAATTCGTCAGGGCATGGCTTACCTTTAAAAAAGGTTGTTAGGGACTTGCACGTCCTTGAAGCAGCCAAAAGTTCTTTTCTGCGTCTTTCAGGTCTATCAGGCATTGTTAATCTAGAATTATATCTAAAAACAATAAATTCTTGGGAATGAAAACACTAGCGAGGGGTGAAAAAATTATTTAGAATAATTGACTATACATACCAAAATATGTTACTTTTGTTCCACCATATTACAACATGTGAAATTAACACATGTGGATCAATTTGTACTCATGTAATAATGAATGTTTGTGCCTGAAGTACTAACTATTAATGTAAAATACGATTTATTTAAAAGCATGTCCATTGTTCTGGTAATAAGGAGGTCTAAACGCGCATGCCAGCAAGAACTGATGTCAACTATTTCGTTTTCTGTAAATAAATCCTCCAAGCCTCGCGTACAGGCACATAAAGCAATACTAGGTTATGGAATAGATTCCTGGAATTAAATTGGTTGTATTTAGATATTTGCAATATCATTCAGAAAGTTCTTAAGGGTGTGTGAAAATAGAATCTCAATTATTTAAATATAACAAGACCTTTATTATAAAATAGTCGTCTCAGCTCAAATTGCAATGAAAATCTTTTATGTACATGAAATTCAATATAACTACATGTCTCACCTAACCGTATGCAGCCATTATTAAGGCTGATTAGACCTAGGGTTCTCGTTGACCTGTAAGCATTAGTAAACTAATGCCCATGTTCCACAGTTTTTGTCTAGCATTGATGAGTCCCCTGTGCAATACACTCTTCTTATAAAAACACGGAGGCGCAAAAATGCAAAAAATAACAATTTAAGAACAGTAGTGAGGCTGAAACTATTTAAAAAGTAGTTTTTTTGTTTTGATTTTTTCAATGAATAGTAACAAAATATTCTTATTTACAGTTCCAAAAATTTAAAAATACTAAACGTACGAGAATCAAACAAAAGCGCTTTTCGTAATATAAAGTAGTTAGAGCAAAAAGAATCAGTGGCATCTAAAATCCTCTAAATAGTAAAGTATTTAGCCAAAACTTGTTTTTTACCTTAGAAAAAATAAGAACAAAATAAGAATAATTTAAGGCTCAAAGTGCCAAAAAAACAAGAACAGCTGAGCCTCATCAAAAATTTACTGGTTCTTATAAAAAAAGTGTAGCAGGCTCATAAGCACGTTCAACCAGGGCTGCGTGTTGTGCACCTGACACAGTATGAGCTTGTCTGGTTTACTGCTACTAACTGTTTCAGCCGTTAAAATAGTCTAAAATTATACCCACTCCCAATTTTCTTATGCAAATAGGAAATGTAATAGAGTGAACTGCTATTAACAAAACAAAGCGTTACAAAATAATGTTGAATTGGCATTGGCGGGTAAATAAATTACCACGGAATTGATTCACGCGTTGGAAATGTTGTTTTGAATTTAACTATAGTTGTTATTCTCGGTGTCTGTGAAATACCTCGCATGTCGTCATATACGTCATCAGGCACTTGCATTACCCTAGTAAATAAATTTGGCAACAAATTGCCAAATATTTGGAAAGGATTTGCAAATCAATTCCAAATATTTGGCAAATATTTCCCAACATTTGGCAAATTTTCCAAATTTTATGCAAAATTTCAAAGAATTTGCCAAATATTTGGCAAACTTTCCAAATTTTGGGCTAAGTGAATTTTTTAGAGTATATTAAATATATTAAACAATTACACTCATACCCTTATTGCAAAGCATTGAAATTTCATCAGTTAGTTATTTATAACAGCAGTTAATTAAACTGCCTACACAGTGTATACAGAGATGTAGAAACCCAAGACCACCAAATCATGATCTAAACTACAACAATCAACTGCCAACCAATTGCATTTATACATTGCTTATATATCAAATAAGCTTGTTTATATATTCCATAACAATTTGCTCATTATTTTGGCAATTATGAATTATAATTTAAACATCTATAAGTATGATAGACTTAAAAATTATTTCTGGTATGAACATAAAAAAGTAAATGAACACAGGTGATAACGCTAGTCTATAACGAGTACTAATTGCGTAATTAAATTTTGCGTAAATTATTCTTAGATATATAAATATTTTAATTGTTTATAATAGTAGTCAATAAAAAGTTGAAATTTTCGTTATATTGGTTTCAAAAATGTTTGAAATAGTTTATTATATATTACGCACACTTTTATTTATTCAAATATGCTGTAAATTAATAAATGTACAAATTGTACAAATTTGGCAATTATTTGGCCAATATTTGCCAAATATTTGGAATATTTCCATTTACAAAAATTATGCATTTTTACAAAAATTATGCATTTTTATCCAAATATTTGGCAAATATTTGCCAAATTTTCCAAACGTATTTACTAGGGTAGTTTTTAGTAATTAATTTAGTAATGAAATGAAATATCTATATTTAGAGTTGCTTTAATATAATATATTTATTCGATTACTTATTAGAACGTAATACACTCTGATTTTTATGCAGAATCTCATACAATGGAATTTATTGCAAGCACACGAGGAAACAGCAATTAATTTATCAAGGCTTTGTGTACTATCAATCAAAAGTATTAAAAAATTCAACACACTGGATATGCTGTTCTTCTAAATATGGAGCTAGAGGAATAACATCAAATGATTCTTTTAAGCTTACAGGTACAATATGAAATATTTATATCTGATTCCAGGTCTATAGGTGTGCATAATCACGTTAACAATGAGAGAAATAAGGCAGAACTGTGTACGTATATTTTAATGCATATTAGAAGATAGTGAGAGAATTCAAAGATATATAGATGCGGATAATTATGTTTAGGTTTTGAAATGATTGAGTAGAAGATCTGCAAATATATATATTCATTTTGTCGTTATTTCCCAACTATGGTGTATGAGATATTTAATCAGGTTCAAGTGATGTACCTATCTATTTCTGATTCGTAGTGTAAGATAAACACAGCTGTACACTTGTACAGAAGATGTTAGTTCAAATCTCACCGCATCAATACGGCAATAATGCTATTGCACAATATTTTCTCCTCACAAACTTGTATATACTGCATTTTAATTTAGAGCAAAAAGATCAATAAATTTGATTGTGTTTGATTTCGCATATTCTAATTAACAATGAAGTAACAAAAAGCTTACCTTTTAATGTTGATATGTATTTAAGCCAAAGCATACATCAATGAAGAACCATATAAGGGTTCTTCGAAGATACACGCTAGGATTGATATTCTCTGCAAAACCACGTACGAAAACTTAAGTACGCTTCTTTGTAAAAAAAAAGCTTAAAATCATACATCCAGGAGAAAAAATTAAGTAATTTCTTTGCAAAATAGGATAAAATACGTCAGGTTATAGAAATATGGTAAATTGAGTAATCAAAATGATATAATCAAACCATCGGACAGATAACGCAGAAAAATTTGCACATAAAACCTAAAAATATTTCAATGAACAAACCATTATAGTATAATCCAAGAATCAATGCTGCAAAAAAGAATAAGAAAGAGATTAGTCGGTCAAAGAAGATTAACATCGAATTGAATTATGATTAATATTAATTGTAAATTAAAATAAATCTAAGTTTAGCATCATTAATTTTGTGAAATGCAACTAAGAGAGAACATTACCAAATAGTACTTGTCGAAAAAATTTGGCAAAACGAAGGGGGCAATATCGCTTCCATTATTTTTAGCCATCTTGGCAGAAGATTTAAAATTCAAATCGACAGGTACTTTTTGATCTGAAACTATAAATAGAGAAAAATCCTTTGGAAAACTGTTGAAGTAACTTCTTTGAAAATCTTATCCTTAGGATTATTTTGGTTTGCTTACTATTACACAATGTCAAGCTAAATGGTAAATGCATTAGTAGTGCAAGCACACATATCGGGAGTGATTCGAGGATTATTGATCCAAGCCATGAAACTGCAATTAGGTTAGGGGTACAATTAGGGGTTTTTCTCTGTTTAGCTGACTGCCGAGTCGTTCAACAACATGTATGCAATAATGAAACTTTGGAGAAACAGTTGGATAACCGATCGTAGGATATTACATTTTGTATTAATTAGACTACATAGGACATAGGAGACCTATAAATGGACCGATAATGAGACTGAGCGTGTATTACTAATTAAATGCAAGTTAGGAAGCTGCAAGTAATTGTCTATTTAATTATTTAACTAATTTAGAGCCAGTATTTTTCGGTAATGGCTAAACAAGTATTTATTAAGCAGCTAGTGACATTGCCAGGTTGCAAGTAAAAATTACACATTACAAATTGAGTTTAAGTCAGTTACATCCAGCCTTGAGTGTTGCATTGAGTTAGGATAGGGAACACATAAGCTACTTCATTGAGTTGAGATTTGGAGACAATCCATCAGCAGTGAAAAGACGAAGTGTTGAAAGATTTGGAGATCGGAGTCGGCCGGAGACCTCATGGAAGATCAGTCATTAGGGAAAGTGCAGCAGTCGATGCACACCTAAAGAGTATTCGATTACCATGGAGTTAATCAAAGTTAACTACACGTGCTAATAGAATAAAGCAGTTAATATAAGTACATCCCTACCCACAAGTAACACAGAATTGTATTCAAAAGGATTTGATCAAATTAAGTTAGAGCTTGGTAGCGGATGTTACATGTTACACCATACTACTGGGCGACTAATTCATTAAATATAATTAAGCAATTTATTCTAACAAATTAAACTTATAATTCCAAATGGTCTAATAATTGGCTACTTGCGCTACTGAATACTGACTGCTTTAGGTGATGTTGCTACCCGATCATTTTATATACAATAATTATTTGTTTAATGCTGTTTATGACTTGCTCTTTGCAATTCTTCATATTATTCTATTCATAAACTGGAAGCACCTTAGAACACTAGCTATAATATTCTAAATCATAATTTAATTCTATTATAACAATGTTTTATCCCAATTAAAACGAAGTTCACAATTCCATTAAATAGTGTCTCAAATACTATCAATGACGTAATAAAGGCGTAGGTAATTCACCTAAACCGTTATTCTCATTATTGTTGGGCTCTTTGCTAAGCATTGATTGGTTAAAGCAAAATTTTGTTACGATGTCGTTTTCAAGTTAATTACATACCGATTAAATATAATATATGTATATACTATATATATATATATATATATATATATA
>CABFPE010000314.1:766530-784290 GCA_900660155.1 Hofstenia miamia
ATATATATATATATATATATATATATATATACATAGCACATGAAAACAGAGATGAATGAAGGATTTGCCAAACAAACTTAAGCTTCTTATTTATTTTGTTGCTTTAACTTTATCTAAATTTATAGTTTTATCTCTAAATTTTGCTAGGAGCTCAGTCAGGAGCGGATACAGAAAAAAATTTTAAAGGAGGCCCAATTTAGAATATAATGCTATGTGCATAATTGGGTACTAGCAAGCGCACAAACTAATGAATTTTCAAATTTTAAAATTCGTCACTATGCACGAACTTCACCCCCATCTACTGACTCCAAAAATGGAAACATAGAATTCGTGCAATTTGTCAATTTTTTTTTCAAATTACTTTTTAAAAATAGCATGCTGTGTTTTTAGGGGATTTTACATTATGCACTACAAAATAGACCAATCGCATAAGATTAACTAAATTACAAAACTTTCACCTAATGGTATGAATGTGTGCTTAGTTTCTAATTCAATCAATATTGTTAAATTTGTGGATAAAATTCAAGAAATTCAACCAAATGAAATATGTAAATCTCTTGCTAAAATCACTAAATTCTAAAATTAAAAAAATTATGCTGATTTTTGACATGTCACACAATTTTTTTTTTAGATTTTTGGAGTAGGTGCATGGTTTGCATTTGAATACAAAAAATTTGACCAACCTTACTGAGTATAGTCTAATGGGGTAAGTAGGAAAAGTGTGGTAAATAGAAATTGTATTCAATGAGAAAATTTTATATAATTATTACTCATGCCATTCTTTATATTTAAAATTGTTCTTTTGCCTATAAATTAATCACCATAGGTTTATATGCCATAGGGTAGCCATAGATGTGCTCATCTAATTTTTTAGTATTTTTTAAAAATAAATTTGCTTAAAATTTTACGCTAAAATTAAATTAATAAATTTCCAAAAGTAAATAAATGCAAGTCCATAAATAATATTTTAACAAAATTAAGTAATATTTAACATTAAAAATATCTGAGTCTGTGAATTCAAAAAAACGTAATATTTATTTCCTTTGGGTGACTAAGAACATCACAGAGAGAACAGTTAAGCAGAAAGATACAAATGAATGAGTCTAAAGAAGATATTGAAGAGAGTCAGTTTAATTCTTGTGATAATGAAAATGAAGAACAAGAATTATTCAGAGTACTGGCAAAAATAAAAATTGAAAATATTTTAATTGAATTGTAATCTCAGGATCTACAGTATATGACACATTATATCTTAAAAGTTCAAAGAAATAAATTATTTTAAAAATACCAGATTTTTGAAAAAACACTTAAGACCTATTCACTTCATTTGACGTTAATAAAACTTTAATTTTTTAATTTTAATTGTACAATTTTAATAAATTTGAATTTTTCTTATTTTAGAGGGGACCCAGCCTCCCTCTGTATCCGCTCTTGAGCTGAGTGTTAAATAGTTTTGTAGTTCATTCAAGTTTGAGATATGGTGAAATTTTCATTTGTTTATATTCTAAGAATTTCATTCTTATCAAGAGTTAGTGTTTTGGGCATGAAGATATTGTGTGCCCGTGCCTCCTGGTAAATTTTTGAAAGACAAGGGCGGCTCGGGCTGACTGTTCTACACTGAACGAAATCTGTCTTTCCACTAAATATTTAGCAGTGACCTAAATTTAGAATCTATTTCTACCAAAACCATTTGAAAACCGACTGGACTTTCAAAACAGATATTAGTCTAAAATTGGCAAAGCATCTTACATTTAATCAATTGCAATTACATCTAAAAGAAAAATTTAGAACTTAAACCGTCGAAATTTTTAATATCCCTTTAACTACCGTAAGGGTCAATTTTGACCCCCATCTTAAAAAGCAGAAATATCATTGCAAATTGATGCTAACCCAATTCAGTTCTATAATATTAAGCCTAGGGCACTGTCCTGAAAATCATTAATTAATTAATTAAGAGTGAAACTGAAACTTAAGAATTATTGTTAGAAATTAGTAGCAAAGAGTATAATTCTAAACAATGCTATGTTGGCTTTTTAAAATTTAGAATAAACACTTTCCCACAATAGAGATTAAGTTGAGTTGTGTCATGCCTTGAGTAAGCACTGAGCTAATGTAGGGTACACATAAGCTATCTTGATTGAGCTGAGAAGTGGCTCTCACACATTGGAAGGAATGGTGAAATTGGATGTGGAGATCCGCTTCGGGCAGACGCCCACTGAAAGATCGATGCAGAGGTTACTGCTTTGGTTCGTCACCTAAAAAGTGAATAGTTAATTATGGTTACGTAATGTAATAGAAGAAACTAAGCAAGCAGTAACATTTAGTAAATCCTTACCCGCAATAACACAATCAATCAAACAAGCAATGAAATAAACAATAGTGATGTAGCCGGGGTAATCAGTATTTTCAATAATTGTGGGAATTTCAAAAATAATTAAAGATGAAATGGCTTTGCTTGACAATTAAATTTATAGATATTAATCGTTTATTGACCTGTTTTTGATGTTTCCAAGTTGACACGTATACGCCAAAGCAAATGTGTTGTATGAATATGCTAGAAAGAGTTTAAAGTTTATTGAAAAGATTGATTTTTTGATGTAGCTGCTCCACCAATGGTGTTTTCAATTGTGTGTGGAGGTATTTTCAGACATACAGATGTATTGTGCCCAACTGCATCATTATAAATTTATTAATAATCAGTCAAAAAAACATTGATCACAGGAATTAGTTTTATGAAAATAAGCTGTAATTGAACTACAAAATTATTTGAATTCTAGTTTTGTTCTACGCCCACTTATTTAACCTATTATTGTGGCAAAGTTCTACAAAATTTTTGGCAGCACACTTTGTTAAGTACTTGGCAAAATTCTGTAAATATATCCATTATCAGCAGAATTTTTTCTCTTGCGTTATTTATCATTTTGCCTCTCTAAAAATCGGGCTCAAAATTCACACGTCCAGCCAACGTCTTTTGCAACCCAGGTAATTTGAAATATGGTTTCAGTTTTTAGATTTTCTTAACTCTGCAGCATTTTCTTGAAGTAAAAATAACTTCTAATTTTAAATTTTCAAAGTTTTCTTTTGTGAAGTATGTATATATAAAATGAAATTAATGCGAAAAATATATAAATTCATTTCCTTAATTTTTTAAAGGAATGCTTCAATTAACAAGTCCCTAACCCCAAATTTTAAAAAGATTATATAAAATAGCTAACACATATATTTTTGCAAACTTTTTTAAAATTATACCAGAATTTAACTATTCTTTAGATAAATAATTGCATAAAATATATTTATTAAATTACATATTTAGAGATTTTTAGACTTAATTATTAATAGTTAAATTTTTAACTTGCTTAAAGGCAAATATTTAGAAAATTACTTTTACTCTGATATAACCCTTAAATTCGACAATCACTGTTAAGTTTTAACTATTTGAAATTGCTAATTAAAAATTGGAAGTAATCCTTGATGTGGAGGTAAATCCTTAGTAAATTATGATTTGTATCTCCGCTAATTAAACAAAACTGTATTATAATTAAAATTACTGAAGTTCATAAAAGGCAGTATTTTACACTATTGCGGGAAGTTGAAAAAAAATAAGGCTAAGCTAGTTTTGCTTGTCAATGAAATTTATTCAAATTTATCCTTTATTGGCATGTTTTCTCACACTTAGCCAAGAGGAACTTAGTCCAATGCAAGAGTGGATGTATATCTATAGTAAGAAACTGGTAAATTCCTTTGCATGCTCAGACTTGATTATTAAACACAGTCAATATTTTGCTGTAGATGTTCCACCAATCTTCACTTCAATGCTGGGTAGACAAATCGGAACTATTCAATGTATTGAATTGTTTCATCAAAAATTTATTAATAAGTTTAAGAGAAAAATTAAGACGGAAGAAGATGAGCGCTTTTTAACCCTCCTAATGCTCGTAAAATCCTATATTATACGCGTTAGACATTTATTATTAAGCAATAACTTTAAAGAAGAACTTTTAGATGAAGATAACTATTTTCAAGATGAAAGTAGTAAATTTGTAAAGGAATACCATAACATTATTACTGAACACAATTCCAGGTTGAAGAAATCACAAGAAGAAATCAGTCTAATAATTGATGACCCAAACGATGCGATAGAATTTTCTACATCATATTTGAATTCGTGGAGTGCATTTGCATGTAAAAATATTGACAAAAATAAGAACCGAGCAAAAGGGCCTTGGTTAGTACCATTTAAAGACTTTGATTATATCATGAAATCAACAAAAAATAAAAAGTTGAAAAATGAGATAACAAAAAAGAAAGAATCTGCTAGTAGCAAAGTAGTCAGCTATGATTTATTAAGAAGACTTCGAACACTATATGATAATTTTCTAAAGAATTTTGATTCTGACAACATGGTAGATTACAAATTGAAAAATTTCTGTATGTTATCAAGCTTTAAGTCCGTTAAAAGTTTCTTAGAGTTGCTGGAAAATTCATTTGCAAAAGAGAACATAAAGAGACCATATATTGAGGAGAAGAAGGAAGAAGTAGATAAAAAAATGGCTCATTATTTTCCTCATGAGCACGTGATACATGTACTTTTTCAGCTGATTGATGAATATTTTCATGTTTCGATTGGTGAAAGTAAACTACCTTATACCACATTTGCTGAACTAGGTATTACACTGTATGATGTCAATGTTTCAAATGAAAGAATAGGGCTGTTCTTTATTGATTACTTTAAAAGACCAGGCAGAAAAATAAATGAAGTACCATATACTACTTTATTAAGGTATCGTGTGAAACATCTCAATATTATTCCTCTTGCATTTATATCTTTAAGAAATGAATGTGAGGATTATTTTACTTTTCAAGGAATTAGGGATCTATTTCATGAAATGGGTCACTGTTTACAATTTATGTTGACAGATATAGAAAAGCTTGTATTTTCTGGTGATACCCATGAATTTCCTAGCATTTTTATGGAACATTTATCAACACAAAAAGAGGTTATTGCAAAACTGTGTAAAAATACCGAAAATTACAAGGAATATATAGGCCTGAATAAGGAACTTAAAAAATATTATCGATATGGAAAATTAGAAAGAATTCAAATGCATTTAATTGACCTTAATTTATTTAAAAGTTCAGACGATGTTGAGGAAATTATCAGGAGAGTAAAAGAGAAATTTACGTTCCAAGGATTAAGCCACAAGAAATATGATTCATATTTTCCTGAGTTTAATTATGCTGGAACACGCTATGTTTATATATTGTCAGAAGTTATGGCGATTGATGTCCATCACCACATAAATAGCGATCCTAACAAAGTCTTAGATAGGTATCTAGAATTTCGCAAGCTTGTTTTTGAAATGGAATCAGTCAAAAACCTTCAAGAAGCATATCAGCGATTAGTAGGAAGAAATAAACTTCTCATAGACATTAAACCCTTTTATCAATTCTATGGCTTGCCCTTCAATGAAGCTGAAAGGTTATTTGAAATTTAAGTTATTAAAAAATTATAAATTTTACATTTTTAGTTTAAATATAGTGCTGTATCGTTGTCTTTAAGAATGAGTTTAAGAAAATATTAATATTACGAACAAGCTATTTTCAACTTTTACAAGAATTAACCTATATACTTCAAAATTAATTTATAATAGCTTTTCTATAATAAATCATATTAATTCAATGGTTTTTATCAGGTTGGGAAGCAAGGTTGAAATCAGGTCGTCGTTGGATAGTTTTTTTGGTAAAATCAGGTCATGTTGGGACATTCAATAATGTTGACATTAATTACTGAAAAGGTATAGCTTTTAGCGATCGCTGTGTTACACTAAGTGTTTTGTCATATGAAAACTAATCCATAACAAATTGCTTGATATATTAATAACTAGCTATCTAGTTATATGAAAACACACATATTTTTTTGGTGACATATGCCATTTTAAACTGAATCAACATTGAGATTAATCTATGCTGCCTTGAACCATAGCGTGCACTCCATAAATCACATTTTCAGATCTTAGCATACAAATTCAAACTTTTTGTAATGGGAAGCGCTCAATATCTGTTTGGAGTGCAAGCTACCTACAAAAAGGATCAGAGGCCGATCCAAAGATGTTCGTCTTTGTACTATTGTATTATTTTCTAACATGTTTTAAATTGATTTCGCAAACTTTAGTTTTTGAATTGATATTGGGTATATCAAATACTTCTATAATGAGTAGTTCTTTACACAGACGCAAATTAGCAATTTGTGTCAAATTTAGGAACACAAGTCGATTTGGGTGAGGTCTAATTAACATTCGGATCAGGTTAACTCAGTTACAGACCTGCTGGGACCTATACCCCCATCCATCTAACAGTGAAGCACAAGCCTGACCTGGCCCATCTAACAATGAGACATGAAGTTATTCATTCGAATTACTAGCCTAATGCGCAAAAATATTGTTTTAACATAAATCATTAAAACAACAGAAAATCAAAACAAATACAAAAATAATTATATAAAATTAGTCTTTTAATATTTTAATCATTGAATTGTGGGACTTCTTAAATATTTCCGTAAATGTGGTAGTGTTCTTCCAATCTAATGATTGGATTAGTCGTAACCTGACCCACCCATATAGTGCGACCCCAACCAGATTCGTCTAATTGTTTACTTCTCTAATCTGAAGGAAATTACAAAAAGCAAACTTGAACTAAATGCATTGCAGAGAGGAAAGTAAAAGTTTAGATTAGTGTAGTCCAAATGCCGCCCCATCGTGGTTAGGATGGAATGTAAATGACAATCATTTAATTGATAGGAAATATAATGTGAATTTGTGGAAATGCAAATTCAAAAAACTGTTTTCCTTAGCACCATAGAAAATGATCATAACAACATAATTTGCTTAATAAAAAATATATGTTTTAGTATTAATAAGAAATGCATATTAAAATAACCAAAATAAATCTGAATCACAAAAGCTTTAAGAAATTACTCCAAAGAAGTTAAAGACTTGTCCAAACTACCACACTCGTCAGACTTAGAAAGTACTTTCATTCCTGTAATCTCTGCATGAACAAGAAAACTCAAAAGAGCGCATTGCGAGTCCATGCTAAAGCAGTTCTAGTTTACATGGCTAAAAAATACAGAAATTGTTGCACATGGTTACAACATTTCTTATGATTGTACTCCGTCCAGATTTGAAAATTGGCCTAAAGATTTGGCCCAACTGAGGACCAAGACCAGGCCAAACCTAAGCCCAAATTAAGATCTAAAAAAGACCTGGCCAAATACAAAAGAAACTCGCTCAAAATAAAATATAAAAAATAATGTATAGGGTTAAACTTTATTAATATACAGTCATCACAACAATTTAAAAATATTTCTGACAATCCACATTGTTTGCACCTATCAAACTCCCTTTTGAGGTAATAATTACACCAATATGAAAGAAATCTCCCTCAACGTGAGAAGGCGCGTCATGAATACATCATTTCTAGCAATTATTTTTAAAAATTGCATATAAATTTGATGGGCTATATATGATAAGACAACTGTAAAAAATTTTCATGAGAATGTAAATAATTATATACAATAGAACTAATTGCGATGTTCTATTTCTATACAAATTATAGATTATCAATTAATAGCACAAGAGGCAGACAAAATTTTTCTTACTGGTCAATCTCAAGGTAAAAAAATGAATACTAACTTCTGCAAATGGTTTAAAAAATGTTTGTGTGGGCTTGAATAATAAAACGTTTGTCATTATCACATCAAGAAATATACTTTCTTTCAAATTTGAAGTATGTCATTAGCTATTGAGTATCTTTCTGAAATACTATAAAAATAACAATCAACCAAAAATATTTTAGTACTATCGAATCTTTCAATACTTTGAATGTGAGAATATTTTGACTCAGGAAACTTTGCAGGATTTAATAGACTAAACTGAGAACATCATGTATTTAAAGTAATTATTTAAAAGAATATTTTCTGTCAATCGCCTTGTCAGTGTGTGCAAATTTAGCATTAGAAAACTCTGAAGAAATACTAAAAAAATGCTGCAAACAATCTTTGTGAAAACTAGTGTTTGCAAGAGATATTTTTTCATGAAAGTTTACTACAAATTAATACCCGTTTTCTTTTAAGTTTTTAAATGCATATTTTAGACATTATTTAATTGAATTTTAAACTTGTTACTAGTAGTTAGAACAATTAAAATTTATTCAAGAAAACATGCTAAATATTGGTATTTAAGTAGATTGAAAAACACTGTTAGTGACTAAAAATTTAACACTCTAAACAAAGCTCAAATATTTTCAAAATAGTGATTGATTGTCTCTAAAAAAGCGTATTATTTTTTTTAAGTTAGAAACCGTTTTTTCACATTCTATTCGGAAATTTGGAAATCGTGAACCAACAATATCTTTTGGTGAAGTTGCTATAACATCATTTGTACTAAATCGGATTGCAGTGGCTGCATGTTAATCTAAAAAAGATTAACTATTTTTCCTTGAAAAGTCCGATTTTTTAACGGATTTAAATATTCTTTATACCTAACAATCATGTAATTCTAAGATTTGCTCATGAGAACAACACAGAATTTGAACTAGTGTAGAATGCTTGACTTGTGGTAGGAGCACGTTCAACACTCAGCAAGCATTCAATCTTTAAAAATATTAAAACAACCGATAAAACTACTAGTTATTATAGTATTGAGAAATCAAGAGCATGTTCATTCCATGGGTAACAAATATTCAAAGAACAAGTTAATTCCACGCTTCTTCTTACAGAATCAGGCCTCTGGCCGAAGCAATGAACCATTTCCAAAGACTAATTCTAAGCTCATTTTAGACTAGAGAAATTACAATAATTATAGCTACATGCAAACCGTGCTTCCTACCCGTACTCATCCTTATACCTAATACCTACTATCACTCAGACTAAAGGAGTCAAACCATTGGACCATTTAAGGCCTCAGGTTATCTTACCCTTCGCCCGAAGTGACATCCTAAGCGTTGATCATACTGATCAAATACATAAATAAAATAAATAAAATATAAGATAATAAGTGGGCAATTTGTAAAAAGTCTGTTATCTGAAAAATGCTAAAATATAAGGTTAATCAAATATACAGCTGGGGAAATTTATAATAGCAAAAGCAAAAGCGAATAGAAGCTAGGGTAGCAAAACATAAATTAACAGAATTCACACTTTCCGCGTATTTAGTAAACTGTAAACTCACTTATTATCAGATGGTGAGTAATAGCAGAACAAATTAGCAAACGATACTGCGAAATATTAAATCATTAGTTGTACAATGGCTATCATCAAATATTATTAAATCGACACAAATTGTCATTTTACAACTCTGATGCAAATATACTACACTATTTCTTTATATATACAGTAGATAGATCTCCCAAATTCATTGAGTCTACCATTCACAATGTCAGATGTAGTGCCGCCAAAGTTACAGTGGTTGGAGAGTTCGCGCAAAGCACGCATTAATAGGGACGGCATTAAGCATGTCCTTAAGCCGCAAGTGAAAAAGGCGATATTCCTTACACTGTGGCGCGTTATGATTTTAAATATATTTATTAGTTCGTGAGTATTGAGCTTTTCAAATTTTTCTCAAGAAATCATAAAAAATTTAGTAGATTCCAAGGCTGTTTAATTAAGATTGATGATGCTTAATTCTTTACATGTGCTGGCATGAAAATATTTTCGAACTTTGATTTTAAAGGGGTTTGACGCACCGGTATGAATTAAAATTTGAGGTGTCCTTGAAATTCCAAATTCACATATAACGGCATTCGCCTATATAAGCATTGATTGGAAGAGGTTTGTAGAGATCTCAAAACATGCTAATTTGTACTGTATTAGGTTTTTTTATAATGATTTTTGTTTATTACACTAAGCTAAAATACATAGAGATATCAACACATTGTATTTATTTGATCAGTTAGAGGATTCGCGCAAAGCAGAATCAATTTGTACGCTCCCGTCCGTAACTAAATACCCAAGATCAAAGCTTCATACCTTAGTTTGCAATAGACTTGAGGAAAAAAACTTTTTGAAATGTCTATAAACTTTAAGTACTTAAGACGTCCTTGGTTGAGAATCACCTATCAAGGAAGGATTTCTCTAAACAAAATGTCACGTCTGTGACCAAAATATAAAACACACTTAAAAGTAGTATTGCTAAGTTGGATTGATTGTCTAACATGTAAATACATGTGAGCAATCAATACGGCCTGCAATAAGTAGGATTTGAATGGTCTGAAATAACTTTCATATACAATAACAATAGATGTAATAATTTTAACACACATGTAATGTAGATCGGGGCTTGTAGGCACCTCGTATATGTATAATAGAACTTGTTATGATACCGTAAGAATAGGGATCTTAAACTGTGGGTTAGCCTAAGGTTAGCTATCCAGATATTTGATGACATGTTCTTATTATTTCAAATGAATCAATTGGAAAGCTTAATGATGAAAAATCCCTACTTGTAAACTTAACTTATGAACGCACTTTCATAATCAGGCTACGGACTGCACACTTATATAGATGTTAGTGCAGCTTAACCAGAATTCTTTTAATTGAATTTGGGGAACTTGAGTACTACTCATGTGTTCTCTGACGTTTAGCTTTCTGTTTCAATTAATAATCAAATCTGACAATATAAAAAAGATAAATCTGTTGAAACTAAATTCATCACTCATTAATTCTATTACAAGCTATTTATAATCAAATTGCACAAACAGATAAACAATTAACATGTATCTGTTCCTAATTTCAAAATTGTCTATGATTCTTTCATCTGCTTCTAATACTCAACATCATTACTAAATTAGCTTTAGCATTTTTTGTTTTTAGCTTTTTGTCAAACAATTTGCTGACAACCAATATCTCATAACTACAATTAAAATTGTTTTACATATTATAATAAAGGATAAATGTGTTATTACAAAGAATATAGTTAAATAAAAGTTTGTTGATAGTCTTAGTTTCCTTTCCTTCTTTTATTGTATTTCTTTGTTAATATACCATATTATGCCACAAGAGAGCGATTCCATATGGCCCCTGGTGGAAATAATAAGTTGCCTCCTGCTTATTTTGATGATGACAAGCAGCATGATGTTTGGAAATCCGAATTTGATGTATGGCAAATAGTTATTGATCTTCCAGCTGCAAAAGAAGTGCCTTAGCTTTATCATTACCACAAGCAAAAAGGGACATTGCTCTGGAAATGAAATTAGATGATTTTAAACATGAAGTAAATAGAATGAACTTGTTAATGAATAAATTAAAATCTGTATATGCTAAAGAAACTGTGGATCAAACTTAATAAGTTTATGTACAACTTGAGAATGTTAATCATGGTAAAGGTGTATCAGTGAGTGAATACATTGTGATTTTTGAAAGAGTTAACAATGAAATGAAGCAACATAAAATGGTATTAATTGATGCGGTTTTGGAATGTAAATTATTATATTCTTTTGGTTTGGAGAGTAGGGAAAACAAATGGTTTTATCTTCAGTAAACAAACTTGATTATGCTGAAGTTAAGTCATCACACAAAAGAATTTTCCTTTATATTGTATTACAACTATGATGAATGACGATTTGGCTTCTGCTCCAATAATTAAAGTGAACAAAAGGTTTTTCAAGCATCAAATGTTCCTAATAATAGAGAAGATTCTGTTTTTGTTTCTTCACAATATCTTCAAAATATGCGACATTATGATAGTAATACATATTTTACTCCTAATTCTAGTTCATGCTTATCAAATTGAATTACAAATTCTGAACAACAAAGTTCAATCCATTAGATAGAAATGGAAATGTATCCAAATGTTCTAAATGTGGATTACTGTATTATTGTGTTAAGAATTGTCCTCATGTTAAGCAGCAAGATGATGGTGAAATATATTTATCATATGCAAGCAATGTAATGGAAGAATTATTGTGAGAGTCACATGACCATTGTATAATTGATATTGAATGCACAACTACAGTCATTGGTGAAAAATGGTTGCAGATTTTTCTCAATACTATTGAGATATTAATACAAGCATGATGTCTCACTGAAAGATCTAATACATTTATTATTTTTGGTGATGGTAAGAGTACTAAGAGCAGGTATGTTATTCATTTACCTCTTAGTATTGGATCTATTCAATGTTACTTGAAAGCAGAGGTAATCTGGGTAATCTGCCTTTATTAATGACTGTTAGTAGTATGGAAAAAACTCGCTTTACAATAAACTTACATGATAAATATGTTATTGTGAGTATTTGCTTAGAAAAGATCCAACTGAAGATTAGTACTACTGGCCATTTATTAATCCCTATACTTTCTCAAAAATTTGACTCTATTTCTTTCATTAGTGTTTTTGATTTGGATTATAAGTCTATTCAAAATCTTCATTGTCAGTTTGGTCATTGTTCTACGGAGAAGCTAAAAAGTTTGTTAAGAAATGCGGGCCATGGTAGTAAGTCTGTTGATGATTTAATATTTAGAACAATGCAACAATGGCAAGTTTGTGTTCAATTTGGCCGATCCCCTATTAAGCCAGCTACATGTTTATCATTAGCTAGTAGTTTCAAAAAAGGAGTTGCTCTTGATCTTCACCATTTGACAGAACTTGGACCTATTGTGTATTATGTTCATATAATGGATATTTACTAGATTTAGTGTGGCAACAATTATCTTTGAAAAACGTCCAAAAACTATTATCTCTATGTTTTTAAAATTCTGGCGTTTGAGATTTGGTATTTAATCAAAAACCTTAACAAACAGTAGAGGGGAGTTTAATAATGATGAATTTAGGTCTTGTGCAGAAAATTTTGATATCACTGTAAGTACAATTACGGCTGAAAGTCCTTTTGAATTGTATCTGTGAAATGTTTCAAAAATTAAGATATGATGATACCATAAAACTTGATAATGAAACTATTACAATATGCTATATTGCTAAAAATTGTTTAAGCAATAAAAATGGCTTTAGTCATTTTCAACTTGTGTATGCAACTAGTGTAGAATCATGCCAATCCACCATTAGTTTGTAATTTAGAGAAAACTTATTACTTTTCTTAGTTAATACATTAGGTAGAGCCGACATTCTTCTGTTTCTCTCCTTCACAATAAGTTTTTGGTTTATTAACTTAACTTAATATGCATTAGCTTTTATGACTGTGTAACTAACTCCAACTTATTTAGATAAAGCAGAGGAAAAGGAAGACAGGAATGACACTCGAAGGTTGCATTGCATTTCCAAAACACTTCGATCAGCTGCATCTACATATGGAGCTGCCTTTTCAAAGTAGAAACCATCGAAGGAATTGGCATGTGGATAGCAAACTCAGTGTGATGGGATTTGCAACTACTTAAGAATTTAGTGCATTGATTGTTTTTGTTATTATGAATTTCTATAAGGAACGGATTAATGCAACCGGGATGCTTGAGTAGCTTATTATTGAGCCTTACATGTAATAACCCTACATATATAGAAACACATAATATCCCTTTATACATGTAAACAATCAATGCCGCCTGCAGAAAAATATAGACATGAGTCGGCTGAAGGTCTACTGTAAGAAACAATGAGCAACTTGTTGTGACCATTAAATAATCTATAGGTAATAGAATATAAAGATACAACTTAAATAACAATCTAAATGTAAGTAATATTAAATCACCGATTGTAAGATAACGTGATAGCTGACTGAAGTTCATCAATAGGGAAGTTAACATGTAAAACATAATAATTGCAATCATAATAACAGGCAAGCAATGACAAGTAGGAAAGCTATAAGGGTAAAAAACTCCTACACCTATTTGTAACCTAAGAGCACAAAAGGTAACTACAGCTGTCGCCCTCCCAGCTGTGGAATAGCTATTAGGAGGCTGCTCCAGCATACCTTTAACTGGATGTGGGAACCACCATACAATTACCCCAGCTCATAAACATTTAGCTTTCCATTAGAATATAAAATAACCTGACAAGAGAAAAGTAAATCCAACGTAAATTTGTTCATCAATAATTACATCACTTCAAGCATATTTATAGCACTTTGTAATAAACAACTAAATACTCGACTAGTACCTGTTAATCGCTTCTTGTTTACAGTTTTCCCTTGTTTAATATTTCTGCTACGATTACGCAACGTCAGCGTTAATTTGACTATGCTGTTTGACCATCTATCATTTTGTCAAATACTGTCGAGCATAATTTTAAATCTAATTGCACAAAATGTTTTACAAAATGTAATAATCAATCCTATCATGTGTTTTACATTTTAATCATTATAATCATTATAAATATTTTTAGTCTTTGTTCCGTTCATCCTTCCTCTCATCTTGACCACACATGATAGTTGATGGATTATGTCACACTAGTCTTAATTTCCCTTCAGTATTTGATAATACGCCCCTGCTCTCAAGAATGTGACGTCTTCAGAAGTGATAAGTGCACATTTACATTGTCTTTACAAGGCTTGGCAGGAATATTTGATTGTCTTTTTCTAATGGGTGAAAAAGTGTATTATAAGCAGAATGATTCTAATTAATGGAAGGGTCCTGGCAAGGTGGTTCGCCAGGATGACAAAATTGTATTCATCTGCCATCAAGGATGCATTGTAAGACTACATAATTCATTTACACTTTGTTTTGAAGAATTTGATGTAGGCCATTCTCAGGGTATCAAGTTACTAATGACCAAGTGCTGTTGAAGTTGTTTTAGTGATACTGAGAGCATTGTAGTGCTTCATCAAGAGCAACCATCAAAATCTGTGACAAATAATGTAGATATTGATAAAGATTAGTCAAATATGACAAACAGGGTTGAATGTAAGACACAGTTGCCAAAAATGAGCCAGGTCATTAAATTTTAACCAAAGAACTCAGCATTCTCTGATAAGGTTTTTCTTGTCAAGATACTAGGAAGAAGTGGAAAGAGCACAGGTAAGAATCATTATTGTATGGACATTGAGCATATTTAGTCTGATTAAGTAAAAGGTGTTACCTGCTGGCTTGATTTTGAGAAAGAAGTGGATGGCTGGAAATAAGTTGATCAGCAAGTTGCATTACTTATTAGTAAAGGTAAGTGGCTATCAGCCAAGAAACAAGTAATTGACAATTGGGCAAACAATGGTGTTTTTAAAGCAGCAGATAATTGTGTTCAACAATTTGTTAGAACTAGATGTGTTCTTACTAAAAAGAGATGTGGCACATTGAAGCTAGATTGGTAGCAGGTGTTTTGAGGATCCAGATGTTTCTATTTTAGTTAAAAATTCACCCACATGTGCTCGGGATGCTCTTCAACTGTTGTTGACACTTTATTTTAGTAATAGAAATAGATGGAAGTACCAAATGACCATTAAAACAGCTTTCTTACAGAGTGAGCACTTAGATAGAGACATCTTTATTAAGCCACCTAGGGAGAGTGATGTTTCACATGGTAAATTATGGAAACTTGTTAACTGTGTCTATACATTAGCAGATACACCATGACATTGGTACAATCGTATTAAATCAGAAATATTAAGAACAGGTTGTCTTATGTCTAAGTATGATTCTTGTATCTTCTATTTGTCTTACTCTGGAGTCCTACATGGTATTATGGCTGCACATGTGGATGATTTTTGATGGTATAGTGATAGTATTTTTATAAAACATGTTGTGGAGCTATTGTTCACTGTGTTTGTGTAGAATGTGAGTT
Organism: Hofstenia miamia; assembly: GCA_900660155.1. Classification (NCBI taxonomy): domain Eukaryota; kingdom Metazoa; phylum Xenacoelomorpha; order Acoela; family Hofsteniidae; genus Hofstenia; species Hofstenia miamia. Next base: position 782,243 of record CABFPE010000314.1, read on the forward strand.
TCCATTTTGATATCTGGTATTGGACATTACTAAAAGTAGCAAATATGTTAGTCAATCAAAAGGAATATGCAGTTTCAATTGCTCCTATTAATCTTGTGCTAGGTCACAGTTTAGATATAATATAAATCACAACTGGTGATGAGAGAAAACAAATGCATTGTCTTATAAAAAAATTCAGTGGTTTTCATGACATTCACGCCTTGACTTAGCTTTCTCTGTTTCTCATTTTACCAGTAAAGTGAACACAATTGCAGTTCGAGATGGTTAGCACTGAACAAATTACTAAGAAAATTTGGATGGAGTAAAAATTTGCTTAAATTTCCTAATTTAGGTGATATGTCTCATTGGCAGATAAGTTGTTACAGTGATGTCTCTTTTGGTAAGGGTGAAGAACGTAAGAGTCAAGCTGGATATTGGGTATTTATTGAATATGAATTTCACTTATAGCTCAAAAACTATTAATGGTGTGCTCAATCTGAAAGCACCACGTGATAGAGGAGAGTCTCGTCTTTCTTTTTCACTCTAAATAATCGTGCTGGTGTGAAATTCCATACTCTCAATGGCTGTTGATAATGTCGCCATACTGCAAGAAGTTTCTGATAAATATGGCTTACCATTTGAAAAATTGTATCTATTTACTACTGATACCATGAACATTATGCCTCACACATTACATAACATCAATTTCAATTGGTTTCCATGTATTGCACATTTTTGCAATTGGCTAAAAATGATGTGCTTCCATCCCAAGCACTTATTATCTCACTTATCAGGCGCATTTATAGAATAGCCAATTTTTTTCAGTCTTTAATTGTTGACTTACGTGTTCTAAAAAAACAAGTATATCTCGAAATTTTGTAAAATCAGGCTCCCATGGATGTTCAAGTCCGATGGAACAGTACTTATAAGCTTATGTCGCTGTCTTATCAAATAATGCAGTGATTAACTTGGCTCTAAGTGATTGTGCTGAAGCTTCAACAGCAAGAAATCCACTTGCAACACTCACAAAGCCACAACATGAAATTCTGTCTGCTTTTGTTCCTATTCTCAAACCTTTAGCACCAGCCACAGATTTTCTCTACAGATACAAGAGTAAGCATTAGCCTCGTTTTCCAACTATTGGTGTTCTGGTAAGAACCTAATGTCTTTTGAGTGTGGGCGCATTTAAATTTACCTTGATTGAAAATTTGAAAACATGTTTTCCTTTCTGTAATGGGTCTTCCAGTCAGATGTTACTAGCAGCAACATTACTGGACCCACACTTTAAATCCACTCTGTTTACCCAAAAAGAGAGTATTTTGTGATATTAGATCACTTAAGCGAATAGTGTTAAATAAAGCAGTCCTAGTATTTCAGATGATGTAAGGCAATATGTTGGGCGTGACATCTCTGCAGAAAACAAATGTCAGTTTGAATACTGTAGGGGTGCAGCGTCATTATATTCAGGACTTGCTCAAGCTGCTAAGGCAATTTTGGCTATACAAGCGGCCAACTGTTCATCTGAAAGAACCAATTCTGTTGGAGTGATGGTTATTTCCTCTTTGCGAATTTGCAACTCGTAAATTCGAATTTAAAAAATGAATTCGCAGGGCCCTAGACTCACACTGGCTCCAGGAAGGATTGAACTCCCTAGCCCCAGGCCTAGGGTCCGTTATGACACATTTATTGTATTAAGTTTAAACATGCAATTTGAGTTTCAACAGAATTAAGAGTCAGAGCAAATTTATTGCGCATTATATGTATACAATATCTACAAACTAACACATGACAAAAGAAAATAAACATGAACAAATTACTACAAATTAATATGTACAATATATAATAATATAGTCAATGTTTGAGTGGATGTTTGTGTAGGTGCTCAATGTTGAATGTATGTTTCAAATGCATGAAGTGTATTACCGTCCCCTAATGTATACTGTTTTATTAGAAGAAATTGTTTCAATTTTTTTCTAAACTTTTTATAGTTTTTTTCTATTCGCGTTTCATAATCTAAATTATTCCACAATTAATTGATATGTGATGGAATCCATTATAATTTTTATCTA
>CABFPE010000314.1:797516-813074 GCA_900660155.1 Hofstenia miamia
TATATATATATATATATAATTGCGAAAGCTTTAAGCTTCATAATTAAAACATTTAAGGTAACGTCAAACCCTGGGACTTAAGGCCCACCATTTTTTTTTCAAAACTAAATTTTTGTATAAAATTTGATTACGTTTTATTGCACAATTACTATAATAATCAGTGTATTTTTTAAGAAAACTTCTAAATTTTTATGCTAGTAATTCAAAAGTGAGATTTCACATCAATATGTCACAAAAATTTTGTAAAAAATGAATTCTTCAATTAATCTTTCTTTAAGCAAAAAAAATTTATTGACCATTAACAAACCAAATTTTTAATTATTTTGGCTAAAGACCAATGAATGTTGAAAACTTTTTTCTAAATTTTAATTGTTAGATAACAAAAAGTTTGCAAATACACAACTTTTGTCATTATCACATCAAGAAATATACTTTCTCTCAAATTTGAAGTAGGTGATTAGCTGTTGAGTATATTTCTGAAAATAATCAACCAAAAAATTTTAGTACTATCGAATTTTTCCTTACTTTGAATGTGAGAATATTTTGACTCAGGATGCATTGCAGGATTTAATAGATTAAACTGAGAACATTATTTATTTAAAGCAATTATTTAAACAAATATTTTCTGTTTTCGCCTTGTCAGTGTGTGCAAATTTAGCATCAGAAAACTCTGAAAAAACACTAAACTGCAACTTATGGGGCACTCTGAGCATTTTACTCATTCACTTTTGAATCTGAATTGGGAGTTTGAAAAAATTACTTCATATAACTCAGCAAGTTTTAAAACAATTTATTAGAAATTATTCATTGAAATTTGTGTATAACCATTTAAATAATGATTGGTAATACCAATGTTGACTGTTTCTTGCATTCTTTAAGTTCTTGCAATAGCAAATTCTTACTAAATAATTTCTATGGCTTCATTCAATGAAAAAACGTATTTTCTAAGGTTTGTTTCAATGGAAAATGTGTTACTCACGTTTTTAAAAGAAACAGAAGAAGCGCATTTAATTCTGTGTACGATTTCATTACAGAAATTTGATCTAATAGTAGCCATAATTTTTTAATGAGGTGAAGCGATTTTCATTAGCTATTTAAGAATTTAACAAGAAACAATCACTATTTTTGATATTTAAATGTATTATTGTATTATTATTATCAATTTTATTGAGATTCCTTAAAGATTTCCTTACAAGAACTTCAAAGCAAAGTTCTCAATGTGTTCTCAATAAGATTTCTTTGAGACTTTCTTAAAATAAATGCATACAGAAATTCCTTACGAGTTCTAAGATTTCTTTGAGAATTTCTTAAAAGAATTGCATGCAGGAATTCTCGAAAATATCTCAAAAAGAAATTTTCTCATTCCAATTAGATCTTATTCAATTCTCATTGAGTTAAAATTACAAGGGTGATGCATTTGAGTTTTACGCATCATTACGCACCATTTTATGCAAACATATTTTTCGAGATTTTCATTAAGTTTCTTTTGTGTCTGATGATTTTGATCCTTAGTTTTGTTCCTTCATAATCAACTCGTGGTACAAATGACGGATCGCTTTTTTGGGGTCTTAAATTGACGAGAATTCAAAATTTTCGAAAACTTTTAGTTGGTATATCTCAGTATCCTCTCAACAATATATCCTACTAGATTAATGCCTCAAAAATTTTTAAAATAAAATTTCATTTTTTGCTGGTTTTCACAGATGTATAATAATAATGCTTGGATTGACATCGCACCCATTTCATTAGCTTCCAAATTAAGAACTACATTTAGTAAAATCCTTTAAAATGTAAAATATATAAACTACACCATTTATATTTTGAATTTTCCTTTAGTAAACTATTTATATTCAAGTTCAAGACTTTCGAGTTTGCTGTAGCCAAGAAATTAATCAGCAATGGAATGCATTGGCAATAGTAAATTGAATAGTTACCAATGTACTATATTGAACTGTTGAAATTGGGACATCATTAAAATAAAAAAAATTGGTTACAATTATGAATATGGTTACAAAGAACGAATATATGTGGGAATCATTTATAAATGATTAATATAAGGAATGCATTGGCAATAGTAAATTGAATAGTTACCAATGTACTATATTGAACTGTTGAAATTGGGACATCATTAAAATAAAAAAAATTGGTTACAATTATGAATATGGTTACAAAGAACGAATATATGTGGGAATCATTTATAAATGATTAATATAAATTCAGCATTAATTACAAACTGCAAATATATATATATATATATATATATTCGACAGTTGTACTATGGTAATCAGGGATGGAGGTGTACAGGTGACGGCTTATTCTAACTACATTGAAATGAATTTCAATCAAAAAAATTTTTTTGATAAAAGTTGTACACTTTTTGAGTTCTAGTACTAAAAAAGAAAACTGCGCAGTTGGAGATGTACTTATTTTAGGATGCGCAATGCAGAAATATCATTTTGAACCAACTTTTCCATTTTATTTAAGTTGCTGTTTATAGTAATATGAAGCGGAAGATGCATTTCTTTAAAACCTTTTCTAATTTACAAAGTAGTAATTGCGGTATGCATTAAAATATCTCAAATACAAAACCGTCTTCAATCTGTTTTCATTTGTGTTCCGTATTTTTTGATGCCTTGCTATTTAAGCTCTCTAATCCGGATTAATTGAAATATTGAAATACGTTTTTACTCTTGCATGATACTAGGGTATATTCAAATAAGCGCGGTTGATAATATTTACAAACCATCTGTCTAATAAAGACTTCCAAAATTTTATGATACTAAAAGCAAATCACTGCTATTAATTAATAGCTTTTTCACTTAATGCTTAATGTGAATAAAACTTCCACAACCATGATCATGCTTTGCAATGCATTTTAACATCGTCCTATGAATGTACTTAAACAATACAATACATTTACATAATACAAACAGAAAGCATTCCTATTATATTTTCATTTATAATTTTTTATAATTTATTTCATCACTATTAGCGCAAATGAATTGAGTAAGAGGATAATTACTTTCAAATTTAAATATTTTTTATTTTTAATAGTTAATATTTTCTTAATATTTCTGTTCATATTTCTATATTGTTGTTAAATTTCGATTTTATGCAATTATTATTAAATATAAATTCTATATCATGTTGTGACAATATTAAACTTTCTGATTCTGGTCAAAAGGTGCGAAAATCTATAAAACTAATTTAAAATAGCTTAATTATATTTTTACAAATATCGTATTGAAAATAGATTATAAATTCGCTAAAATAGTATTTTATAAATACAAAAAAATAAAGTTATCATAAAGTTTACAATAAAAATCGTTATAGGACTGTTTCCATCAATATTTAACAAAATATCAAGCTATGTGGAATCTTCAAAACCTGCCTTGGAGTTTAGCGCCTTGGAATGTCAAAAATGCATACGTCACAATATAAAATGACGATATTTCTATTAAATATGTCTAATTTCTCTAATAGCTATTAACGGGAATAGAATAGAGAACCCACGGATACTGTAGCATAATCTCAAAGAAAAGCTCAATTTAGCAAAAAAGAATTAGAAGAAAATTAAAACATAAAACTCATTTCACCTTTTATTAGAAATTAGCTATATTAATTTTGCCAAAAAAGTTGTAAAAGCAAATATCTGTCACAATGCCTTTTTGACAAAACGCGTGTGGACATGAAGCTCTGCATTGATTTTAGCTTAATGATTGGGTCATGCAGAAGAATAATTACGTGGACATAAGAAATTGAATGGCGACTGGTACTTGCTTAATTGGTAAACATATTTATTAAGTTTCATATATAAACAAACAAAGCACTGTAAAGATGATGAAATTTACCGTATTAGTGGTTTATTCTTTTTGATCAGTGTTCTAAATTAATACGCAATGAGAAGCTAAGTGAGCATTGTGAATGGCGATCGATGGCTGTGTGCTAGGGGAAATGTGAATGGATTTCAGCCTCGAGAATCACATGCAATTAAGTTAGGGTTACGTGTAGGAATGTTTTATATTCTTTGCTTAGCTCTCTACCAATTGTTTCGTGTGACATGTAGTAACAAACTCTTGAAAGGCGAGATGCCACCATAGGATCGACTATCATATTTGCTAGTAACACATAACAAAACTCTTTCAGTGAGACTGAGCTGAGTGTATCCGCTGATGGAATGGTGGACTTGGTTGGAATGGGATCGTACTGCTGGGAAATCTGCAAACTGTCTTTAAGATCTTGGCTTCGGGTAAGTGCGCCCAGCTTGCTCTCTCAGGACACCTTCAGAGACGCTACCTAAATACTAGCAAGGGTGATCGTTTGTATAAGCACTGGAAATGTAATTAAGTTAAATCTCAGTTATCAAAAAGTCACGACAGAGAAGGAGAGAGAGAGAGTGGAAAGTGCTCATTACCCCGTTTGGTAGAATCTGCCAACCATCGCATCTAAATTATACATTATTAGGCACATCCATAGCTTGGGTAATGATGCAACAATACCGCTGAAATAATGGAGTCACAATAAAATAATAAGGTTGATCATCATGATAAAGACAAATTATAAAATTGTTAATGAATAGCATGCATAAAAAGTTAATTAAATGTGTGAAAATTAAATAATTGAGCCAACAGGATTTGAACCAATATTTCTCAGTTAAAAGACTTCACTGCAAACTGAGTGTGCTACCATTTCACTATGGCTCAGCAACTACTAATAGGTAAGTTAATTTAATACTTGCAATTGTAGAATCATGTCAACCCACTGTGGTTGTGTTACTTAGAGAAAACTATTACTTTTCTTAGATTAACCATTAAGCGGAGTTGACACTTTTCCGATTTCTCTCCTTTATGATAAGTGTGTGGTTTATTAAACTAATTTAATATACACGAGCCTTTGTAGCTACTTAGTTAACTCGCCTCATTTAGATAAAGCAGAGATGTTGGAAGACAGGATCGACACTCAAGAGTAAACGTGCATATCCAGGAACGCACCAGCCAGCCGCATCTTACCAATGGAACTGCCAATGTGAGATAAAGAACAACAACGGAATGGTGATGTGAATAGCGAACTCAGTGTAATAGGTGTAATGGGATTTGCAACTACTTAAGAATTTAGTGCATTGATTGTTTTTGTTATTACGAACTGATGCAATAAATGAAGTGGTGCAACCTTGCTGCTGGAATAGCTTCTTATGAGGCCCTACATGTAATAACCCTACATATATAGAAATATCTAATAGCCCTTGATACATGTAAACAATCAATGCAGTCAGCGGAAAACGATACCGAGAAGTCGGCCAGGGGTCTACCGTATAAAACATCGAGCAACATGTAATGACTATTAAATAAACTATGTGTAATAGAATATAGAGATACAATCGTAATAACCGTCTAAGTGTAAACACTGTTAAATCATCAATCGTCATGTGGCATAATGAATGTAATAAATAACGTGAGTTCATCGATAAAAGGATTGACATGTAAAACCTACAGGCTGCGATAATAATATCAGACAAGCAATGACAATCAGGAAAGCTATAACGGTAAAAAACTCCTATACCTATCCGTAACCTAAGAGCACACCAGGTAACTACAGCTGTCGCCCTCCCTGCTGTGGAATAGCTATTAGGAGGCTGCTCCAGCATACCTTTAACCGGATGTGGGAACCACCATACAATTACCCTAGCTCGTAGACGTTTAGCTTTCCATCAGAATATATAAAATAACCTGACAAGAGAAAATAAATCCGAAGTAGATTTGTTCATCATTAATTACATCATGTTCGTTGTATATTTATCAGACCTTTCTCTCTTATTAACTAGTTATGTTAATTAAATGATTGAGTATTAACCATCACTGTTTAGGTGACAGAGCAGTATGACGTTATTATGCAGTGTCAGGGTTAATTTGACTACACTGTTTGACCATCTTTTGTTTTGTCAAAATACTGTCGAGCATAATTTTAGATATAATTGCACAAAACATTTACAAAGTGAAAATAATCAATCCTATCATGATTTACATTTTAATCATTATTATCAATATTAATAATTTCAGTCTTTGTTTCCTTCATCCCTTTCTCTCATCTTGACCAATCATGATAGTTTGATGGATTATGTCACACTCCCCCTCCAGCTTAGCTAATTAAGGATGACCAGTCTTTCTCCATGTACCATTTCGGCCGCCTTTTTAATTATCTTGCTAGCTTCTTTCATTTCCCACGTAGTGTTTTCGTATGCTTCATCTTTAGTGATTTTTAGCACGACGTCTTTTTCTGTAGTTAGCATTTTCTTGTGCCTCAAAAACGACGGGTTCTTTAGAGATCTTGCTATTGTGCACATACTACGTAATTCGTTTAGTTTCTCATTGAATATCTCGTAATGTTTCTTGTAGAGTTTCATGCCCTTTATTGCTATCATCAATGTCATAATCGCCTCTATTCTACTGGTATGCGCCAAATCTGGATGGATCGTGGTGTTTGGGTAGAAAAACTCGTAAGTTGATCTCAACGATTTCGATATTGATGCTTCATCATAGAACGCACTTATATTTTCTAAGACTTCTTCTTCAGTGATATTCTCCGGTTCATTCTTTCCTAGTCTTACCATGGTAATGATTTCCACTCTTCTCATTACGTCGTAGTATCGATATTGCGAGCTCCAAAGTTCTCCCCATATGATATCTTTAATTCCTGAGAACAATATTACAGTTTGCGTAGATCTTTTTTCGATTTCTGCACGGACTTTCTTGATCTGTCTACATATCGGTTCTCCTTCTTTATAGAGATCATAGGGTGTTACTTGTCCCTCTATAAAAACCCTCTCTTTATTATTATTTTTCAATAGGATTTCTTTCGACTTTTTATAGCATTCATCGTTAACAATCTTTTCTGCTTTTTGTCTATGAATTTAGTGCATTGATTGTTTTTGTTATTACGAACTGATGCAATAAATGAAGTGGTGCAACCTTGCTGCTGGAATAGCTTCTTATGAGGCCCTACATGTAATAACCCTACAAATATAGAAATATCTAATAGCCCTTGATACATGTAAACAATCAATGCAGTCAGTGGAAAACGATACCGAGAAGTCGGCCAGGGGTCTACCGTATAAAACATCGAGCAACATGTAATGACTATTAAATAAACTATGTGTAATAGAATATAGAGATACAATCGTAATAACCGTCTAAGTGTAAACACTGTTAAATCATCAATCGTCATGTGGCATAATGAATGTAATAAATAACGTGAGTTCATCAATAAAAGGATTGACATGTAAAACCTACAGGCTGCGATAATAATATCAGACGAGCAATGACAATCAGGAAAGCTATAACGGTAAAAAACTCCTATACCTATCCGTAACCTAAGAGCACACCAGGTAACTACAGCTGTCGCCCTCCCCGCTGTGGAATAGCTATTAGGAGGCTGCTCCAGCATACCTTTAACCGGATGTGGGAACCACCATACAATTACCCTAGCTCGTAGACGTTTAGCTTTCCATCAGAATATATAAAATAACCTGACAAGAGAAAATAAATCCGAAGTAGATTTGTTCATCATTAATTACATCATGTTCAGTATATTTATAGCACTTGGTATTAAACAACTAAATACTCGACTAGTACCTGTTAATCTTTCTTGTTTACAGTTTTTCCCTCGCTTAATATTTCTGCTAATTTTACGCAACGTCAGCTTTAATTTGACTACGCTGCTTGACCATCTTTCGTTTTGTCAAAATACCGTCGAGCATAATTTTAGATATAATTGCACAAAACATTTACAAAGTGAAAATAATCAATCCTATCATGATTTACATTTTAATCATTATAATCAATATTAATAATTTCAGTCTTTGTTTCCTTCATCCCTTTCTCTCATCTTGACCAATCATGATAGTTTGATGGATTATGTCACACAATGGTCTAGAAATTCAAAGATGATGTAAATAAAAACTAGCTTCTGCATCCAAACTACACGACAAAAAAACGTCACAAAGACAGTATGTAGCAATTAACAAACACCTAAGTACTTGTTTACACAAAGATCCATTATTCCTTTAGAAGCAGAAATTGATTAATTCATCGATTTATCTTTATTTCTTCAATGGATGCATCCATTAACCAACTAACAAAAAAGATCCGTATACAAGTTAATATATTCTATGGCTATTTGACAAGTAACAATTTAATTCGAACCTTTTAGGGGGCTGCCATGTTTTTCGAACATTTGAGGTTCAAACCTTTTGATGTATCCCAACTTTCTTCAAATAAAATATTTAGATGTTTAAAGACGACGAAAATACAATTATAACCATATTGCCAATACATGTTGCATTAATAAAATGATAGACATGAAATGAATCTATTCCTTCAAAAGAACGAACAGATGTATTTTTGAAGTTTCAATTGCAATGAATATTTTCCTCGATTATTTTTATTGTGCCATGAATCATATAAAAGACCCAACAGTGTCCTTGCACTAGACCATCATTTCCTGCAATGCTAAGGTTATCATTTGGAGTCATGATGTTTGCTTATCATCAGTTTGCTTATCATCAATGGAACATTTCAAAGAATATGATCAATGCAATGCAAACTGCATTATTGAAAGTAATCTATTTGTTTTACATGTATGTATACTTACATTACAATAAATTACGAAACTTCGTATTTCAATTTATACTATAATGAAGTAAAACCAGTAAAATGTTTAACTTAAAAATATTTACTAAATTGTTCATTAAAAAACATTAATTAATATCAATTAATACAATTTTTTATCACTAGATAAATTTTTCTGTGAAATGGGCCAGTCTAATATGAAATTTATTGATATTCAAGCATATTTTCTTGACAAGCAAATGTTTACGTCAAAATGAAATGAATTTTAGAGTAAGTCCTGAATATGAAATATGTAACGTTCTTGACCCCAATAGTAGGGACTGGTTAGTAAGCATATGTACCTAAAATTAAATTGTGTTTTAAACAAGAGCTGTGCAGTATAATTTTATAAGGCATTAAACTTTACTGTTGAATTCATAATTCATTATTAAAATATTATCTTCAATATTTATTGTTTTAAATGGCAGATCTGGCTATTAAATGCCATTAGTGGACCATTGTCTAGCCATTAATGGGATATAAGAAATTTTAAAAATAGTTATTTTGCAAAATTGAATAAAACTGAAAATTAATCCATATTTCATATACAATAGCATAATAATTTCTTAAATATATGTGGAATTTTAAGATTCTTTGTTTGTTGGTTATGGTTGGTCGTTGATCACATTAATAGGCCATTGGTTATGTGACAATGCTTGCTATTTGGGTAGTGCATTGAATATAAATGTTCGAATTTGTTTTCAACATCTGTCACAATTATTTAACTAAATTAACTGTTATTAATTTGTCCAAATAAATGCTTTTATGTGACACATAATATTCTATTGCGTCTGTATTTATTTCTTGAACTGTTTTGATTTTCTTAAAAAAACTGGCATATTCAACAATGGGGAGCTTTCATCTAAAATTAGTTTGTGTTGTTGACAGCGCATTATGCAATTTACATTGATTAGTATTATTATATACATAAATTAATTTGAAATCTAACTAAACTCTACTATAAATAATGTATACATGAATTAATACATGTTTACAAACTGCACTCAGCAACTGTAAGAATTCCTCTTTGTCTACTTGTCCGTTGAAGTTATTGTCAATTTCTTTCATCATCCATTGGAAGAATGCCTCAGTGACATCTTGGCCTTTTTTTAAATAATATACCAAAATTTAAAAAAGCTCCAAATACGTAAGGACAACAAGAAGGTAATCCAGAGTAAAGATGATTAACGGTAAAGCAAACCAATGGAATGATAAACAAGAATAGAAATGATGAAATGTAATCATGCAGTTGGTCTTTGCGCTTAGTTTTTCTGCAAGCAGTAAGTGGAACCTAACAACCTTTTCACCCATTGCACCATTTGTAGAAAAGACCAGGGGTGTGAATGAAGAGTGTTCCACATGCTGTACGCACTCTTGATAACCGCTTTTTTGGCTCTCTTGTGTGCTTCCAGTATTTTCTTAACATTCCTGTTCCAATATGATGGGGCATTTGGATTTCTGTAGAGGAGCCCAATATGAGCAACAAGAAATATCCAGTCGAGCACTTGCCTCAGTGTTGCCAATCATTTGGTTCATCTCCTCGGGGTCAGTTCAATCAGGTTTGGTTCGATCTCCATGTCCTTGGAAATTTCTGATAGGAACTATGCTTCTAGATCTCTGATTGCATTGTGTCTCATGATGGTGAAACCTCCTAACTTATATGTGAGAGCGTGATCAATGTCATTAGACTGACCACATTCACAGTATTTTGCCATCTTTGTATAGGCCAGTTGTACCGCAAGCTAATTGTGTTCTAAATTCATCTCTGTTAAGGTAGAAACCATGTTCTTTAGAGGGGTTCATGATGAGCCAGGATGAGGTGCCTTTCAGTTCGAGTAATTCCAATGATCATCTGGTCTGTTTGTTGCAAGTTTGAATCACTTCTGTCTTTAAATGTTTACTATATTCCTGATTTCGACATCTGATGGTGGACTTAACTGTGGTGTTATCAGTGTTGAATGTATCGGCTTTTGGGAGGATGGCTTCTTTTAAGCTTTTGACGAGCTCCAAAAAATTAATATTCTCTATCTGAGCTTTTTCACATGGATTGCAGATACCCAGTCCACCTTGGGCAACCGGAAGAGATAGCATTTTATTTTGTTCTTTGTTCAGGGTCCGATTCAGTAGTAATTCTACGAAATTTTGGATATTTGGCTCCATTCGCAACATCACGTTGTCTATTCCTGCAAGAGTACGGATGAGAAACGTCCATTTGCCCTGAAAAGCACGTACAAATACACAATATTCCAGATGGGGTTCAAACCTGGCCACGTCTTTAAGATTCTTCAGCTCTGTTGTCCAACCATTTACTTTTTCCGATACTAAGTTCATTTCCGATTCTCGTGATCCTCTTGCTGCTCCAAGATATCTTTGTCCCATACATGTGATATTAACTGAAGGAAATAGCTGTCTAGCACGCTCTTCCAATCCACTACCTTTCAGGATCAGCCAGCATTTTTCGGGTTTAGGGTAGTATCCATATTGGAGTCCACATTCATTTAACTTTGTCCACCATTCCTCTATTGATAGCATATCCCCCAATCTCCAGCAGTGTCGTCTTCGAACCAGTTTTGGTAACAGGATGCAAATTTCAAGTCATCAATCAGAGGTTTTGTGCTCAATACATAAAAAGCCATTGTCAGATTGTCACCTTGGCTAGTACCTTCCTGTGATTTGATTTCCTTCCCTCCACCTAGAATAAGTCTAGCTGGGTAACGATAGGTGTTGATGAGGTATGTTGCTAATCTGGGACTGGTGTGTTGGATGTTCCTCAGAGCTACAGCTCTATTCAGGCGATTGAAAGCATTTGTGTCATCCACTAGTGGGCGGCTGCAGTGGATTCGGCTTCGAAAATTTCCCTAGCTGAATGAATGTTTGCTTCGATTTCACCTTCATGCCCTGCACAGGTTTGTTGTGCTCTTACTGCTTGAACAAAGTCATTTTTAAAGTGAGTCGCGATTGCCTTTCCAATTATTCTTTGTATTATTTCCCCTCCTATTGGTCGGATATCTCCTTGCTCATTTTTATAATTTATATACATAAATTGTATCTGTTGATTGTGTGAAGACACCTTTATAATTGCGAGCATTATACTTAACATAGATTAGTGGTGTAAGTTCAACACAACCATTTATTAGATGAAAAATTGTAGGTTCGAATCCTACTGGGTCAATGTTATGAAAGACAATTATTATATATTCACAATTATACAGGATTCCTGGTCCCCAGATATAAATCTTATTAGTCTATCATAGGTGGGGGTGTCATAGGAGAGCCCAACTCCTATTTATTGTTTCCAGGCTAATGTGAATTTAGCATATAATTTCTATATCTTTAATTGTTTAAGCATTTAATATATTCAAATAAAGCATCAATTTTAAGAACGACCTTTGACGTTGAGAGTCTTTTACTTCTAAACCATGTCCGTACGAATTTAATTAAAAACACATTTTCCAAAATAATGTTTCTTTGCTTAGTTTAAAATTAAGTAAACACTTTAATCTTCAAAAGAAATTCAGTACATGTGAAACACAGCGAATAATAATAAAAAATTGATACAATATTTGGTTTTACTCATTCAAATGAATATTTACAAATAACAAACAAAAATCATACGAAAACTTCAAAGAAACACTCTTTGTCTTCAGCATTTTCAATAACATATAGTGTATTTTATTATTATCAATTTGCTTCATGCTTGATGGTTTTTGCATAGCTGGATATACACGTGCATCAGAAAACTATAAGAATTTCTAGTTCGCTGTCAATGAATTCACGTAATTTTTAAATCAAAAACGTTTGCCGAATCCTTCCAATAAATTCTATAAATTTGCTTCATTTTGTTATTCTACTTGGTATTAAATGTACTACAAGTAATTTGAACATAATTTGATTATGAGTTTTGTAAAGTTTCATCAAAAGCTAGCGTTTACTTTTTTGTGCAAATTCTTTTTTATTATGGAAAATAAGGCTATTAAGGCCTACACTTATTTCTGATGCAAAAACTTTTGCAAAATATATTAACTTAGGAATTAAATAATAAATTTACTTGGTTTTATTGTGTTTCTCTTGCTTTCTTACTTATTTAAGTACACACACATTTTGAATTATTGATGCTTTTAATTTTATTTCAATGAATGAGTTGTCACTCCTGTTGTATTAAGCACTCCTTGGAACCAGTTAAAAATTTCATTTTCTTTGTCAAAAACTAATATTCAATACAATTCATGCTTGTTTGTAGTTACTAGGTCTATCATAAGTCAGTAAATTCAAAATTTGCTAACACTTCCCCTTTACATAGGAACTCGGAAAAATTGTATATATTTAATATAATCAATGTATATATTACAAATGCAAAAATGATTTTTTATTTTGTTTTTAATCTTAACGTTGTAGTGCTGAAACTAATGAAAAAATACATTCAAAAAATTTCATATGGAAAATTGATAACATTGTTTTTGTGAATGTTGTAGCCATCTAACGGATCAATTAAAATTTACAATTTATGCTAACAAAAAATGCTTTGTAGAAATTAATTATAGCATTCTCTTATCTAATGCCAGCAAAGCTGTTATATAAATATTTATCATTTTGCAAAATGTATCAATAGCAACCTATAAGGCAACGGTTAGACTAGTGATTGGTTCAAAAGTGATCTATCACATTTGAAAGATTTGCACGTCTAACCACCCCAGATAATTAGCGATGTGACGATCACAAGGACCGGGATCAGGCTGATCATGAAAGAGATCCGGTCACCCTTAATTTCATTACCTCTGTCAAAATCTTTCAATTTGAGATGTGTTTTTGCAGGGGTGTTCACGGGTAACTTGTACTTGCCTCGTGACCCTCAATGATCCGCAGCAACTTGACTCATGACCTGCTCATTTCTGAGCGGCGACCTGTGACCTACCTGACCCGCGGACACCCCTTGCAGTCATGATTGATTTTGAGAGCTTGGGGTCAATAAAAACATCTAAATTATGTTAGTTTTATCTCTGAATAATTTAACCTAATTTTTGAATTGATATTTTAATGAGCTGCCATTTAGAATATGATTTTTCGGTAAACATCAATTAATTATTAGCTTTGTGTCAAATTTTCGTGGGTCATGCGGAAAAATAGACTTACCCGCGACCTGCGTGATCTGCCAAAATTATTGACCCATTTCAACCTTCACCTGTATGACCTGATCATACCGGCCTGGAAGCTTCTTAAATCTCAAGCTGCTATAGAACGTTGCAATTACCATATTTATACTTACTAAAATATGATTGTAAATACACTGTAATTTAAAAAACGTTCACTTATGTACATTGTACGATTGTGTGAAATAGTTCACTGACGTGGATCAAGTCGTCTTTTTTTAATCAATACAAGTACATAACGTAATAGTGCCATTGAACATTTAATATCAATTCATTGGTATAAATTCTGTAAATAAGTGTTCTAAGGATCTAAGTATCTAAACAATAATATAACACCATATGTAATTGTAACTATCAATTTAACTTTTACCGTTATATATGGCAAATTAACCGTTATAGCAACATGATTTAGAGCTTATAGAAACTGTTAGAAACCATGTCAATTTCCACTGTGCCTTTAACACTTTAACGACCTTGGGGTAAGAAATTACCTCATTCAGACCTTATAATGCGAATTGCTCCGTGAAATTTTATTACATATGTTTCAAACTTTAGGAGAGCTTCACATGGAATGCCTTTTGTCTTTCTACTATTTGACTTGATTTTTCAAAGAGTCATATTTGCAGGAAATTACATTTAAAAACTTAGTCACGGTAACTACCACTGGGTTAAAAAATTACCCCAGGAAATGTTAAGCTCATGAATACTTATTTATACATTTACTAACTATGTACAATTTAATGTAAATATTAGAACAGTACAATAGAAGCTGATTGATCATGTCAAAAAATCTTTATGGGAGCTATATTGTAACAATTTGCGTTTAAGTGCCTAAAGACACTTTGAAACGTTTTATTATTATATTATTTTGTATCTGAACATCTCAATGCATTTGCAAAGTACAAAAATCACTTATGGTGTAAGTATGAGATCTTCTCTACTCACATCACATTTAAATATGCATTTTTTCTTAAAAACAAATTTGTCAAAATAAAATTATTATCACTTGATTTTTATAAAATGTGGCCTGCAGACGCTCAAAAACGCACTGTGCGACCCGCGATCAAATCAGTTTGCCGACAGAGATGGATGTGGGAAAGATTGTTGTGAACTCTTGTGAATGTTATTGAATCTTAACTCTATAAAGCTAATATTTTTGCAATATATTTTTGAAAGGTTAATTGCATACTTCCAGTGTATTTGCAAAACCTATTGATGACAAATCGGATAATAATAATAATAGTAATAATAATAATAATAATAATGTGGGCAGGTAGCCCAGTTGGTAGAGACGCAGATTGGTAAGCTGAGGTTTAAGCAACTGTGATCGTGGTTAGCAAACTGGATGACTTAGCTCACAGGGAAGGAAGCACTCTAAAGCCTTGGTTGGCAACTTCCTAGGAGAATGTGAGTCCAAAATCAAACGCAAAATAACACTGATGAGAAGTCATGATAGAGCAAAGCCCTCAGTCCCCGGCAGGCCTTCAATGGTCAGAGGGTGAGAAGAATCTCCGGACAACAGGCGGACTCCACAATCGGGAGTGTGGACTCAAGAAGTGGCAGTATAGGATCCACACAGACCAATGGACAATGGCATAAGTGGACAGATGAGCAGAACAGGACAGCATTGGAGTGTTACAGAAGAAGCAGGCCAAATGAGAGGGGTTACAGGAAGAGAATGTTGGAAGAATGGAGGAAGGCAAGAACAGAATTAGAGGTTACAGAGCAGAGGCTTGCAGGGCAAGTGA
>CABFPE010000314.1:817572-827603 GCA_900660155.1 Hofstenia miamia
AACAAACACCATACTGCTCTGTAACCTAAACAGTGATGGTTAATACTCAATTATGTAATTAACATAACTAGTTAATAAGAGAGGAAAGTCTGATGGTTCAACAAATGGGTAACACCTCACCTGCAGTTTACCAAACATTCCTTACCAGTAATTAGACACGGCGTAATAAGCTAGGTGGAGGATTTACAGAAAAGTGCAAAGGCATGTTACACAACAACACAGATTTTTGGACATCATTACTAATAAAAGAGGGCTTTCTCAAATGCTTTATCCACATTAGTAAAATGAATTATTAATCATTCCTTCTATTAGTTTTCTAACTGCACACATATTTCATTTCAGTGTGCATGAACCCCTGGCGTTTTTTACAATTACTGTATAAAGGACCTATTTATTTTAGCAGATGAAATGAATGAGATGCTTCCTCATTAATAATTGCTGGCTAATCTCATCACACAGTGCTTTAGTGTGGGCAATATCAACAGCCTAAAAGAACATCAAAAATTTGTGACTAATATACTCAAAGATTAAAGGCAATGCATTTTGATTTCAAATGAATCAACACACAAATAACAAGGTATGATGGTACTTTTACTTTCATCATCTAAGTATATTATAATATTTCCCATTTAATCAAGCATATTTTTAAATTTCCTCTTCAAACTAAATTATACATATTGATTTTTGCTATGTTTAATATCTTTATTTAGTCACATGTGTTTAAATATATTTTAACTAGCAACTTACTGAAGCAAAATTATACACATTGATTTTTGCTTTGTTGTGTCATTTGGATGATATTAACTGAATATGTATTAAATTTTTCAAGTCATGAGTTTATACCATGGTTAATCCATTTTTTACCACATTTTTTCTCACTATATTGACCTATAAATTTTTATTTTGTAGTTTTCTCAAAATTCTTACTGATCTATCTTTTAAATACATGTGAATAATACATTATTTAATATCAATTTACAAGAATGTGTATGTTTATAACATGGTGTTGACTAATTTGATTAGCAGTATTGATATCTACAGATGGGAAATCAAGTGACAAATACAAAAACAGTGAAAATGTATTCTCATTTCTATGGCAACTACACAATACAGGGGAAAAAACGTCAAATACAATACAAAGAATAACAAGTGTGTCATCAATTCCATACCAATTACAATATAGGCAGATAAGGAATTCATGTGATAAGGCTATAAAAGCAGTGAAAAGCAGAAAACCCACGTAATGTATACAACCACACAATAGTCATAAGCAAAATAAAACTGAAAAAATGTGAAAATTTGACAAAAGATTCAACAATCAGCAAATGTGTACATCACTGAATATCTGTATAAACTAAAAAGAAATGTAAAGAGAAGAATTCTTTGTAAAACTAATATATCAATAGCGTATTAATGAAAGCATCTATATGTACAAATCTTACTAATAGCATCAAATTAATAATTTTTTGGAAAGAAAATTGCCTTTATTATGTAAGTCTATATTTCATACACCTGTAATGTTTAAGTATAGCAAATATATTTTTCCATTTTGTATTTTTGAAAATAAATGTATTTTTACATATTTAAAAAATCAAGATGTAGCCCATAGAATGTAATTTATAGAAAATAGTGTATTAAATTTCTACATAAGCTAGCTAAACAATAGAGACACATGAAATTTTTTACAGATAATAAACTTAATCATTAATCAACAATGTATTATCATAATGTGATATAGTACCTGATTATTCAGCTAACAATGCACTGTATATTAAAGAAAAATAGAGGTGCATGTAATAAATAAAACATTCAAAATATATTAGCCTCCATAAATTAGTGAATCACTATAGCAAGTACATGAATCAATGACTATGCAACTGCCATGACGTCACTACAACACTCCCAGCAATATCCACTACCTAACAAAGGCCATAAGTCAGAATATGATCGCCTTCCACACCCTCTCAACCAATAAGGAAAAAGTGTGATCTCATGGGCCCCATCTTTTCTACTTATACCTATATTTTGAATTATGTGCTTCCAAACAAACAAGATAATGAACAGTAAAAATAGTCAATTTAAAATTTATTTATATATTTCTTTTTTGATTTGATTCAAATGATGATGCAATTTGAAATCAAAAGTTTCCTAATATTATTTTATATTTAATTGTCTTGATGCCAATTCCAAAGAAATTTTGATTAGAAATTCAAGGTTGGAAATTTTTTAATCCATCATCAAAATGCAATAAACAATGGAGAATCCAGACAGCATCACTTACCATCACTTTTATTAAGAAAAGTCACTACCACTTCCTTACATGAATTTTGTTTTAATAACTTCCATATATATATATATATATATATATATATATATATTGAGAGAAAAGCAAGCCTGTGATTCAGTGTAGAACCCTGAGGAAATCTACTGGGCAATAAAGCTCTACACAGTCTCCTTCTTCCCCAGATCAGATTTAGCTAAGCATTACTATTACTGTAGCATCTCCTACTAGGCCCAATGTCCATTTATCTAAATCTAGTTTTTTGCAACCTGACTTAGCACTAGCTGGTTTGTTAATAATTAACTAACATTCTGCCATTACCAAAAACTATCTGCATTCAAATTACTAAGTAAATTATTAGCAGCTTCCTAACCTACGTGTACAATAATTATTATAGCAAACAGTCTCATTATTGGTCAGATTATAGTAAAAAATTTGGATCTAGGAAAATAATTAATAAGTAACTTACATTTGTTGAACTAGCAATTTATTGAGTTTATTATCAAATACATGTTTGATTACAATTGATAGTCAGCTAAATGGGTAATCAAAAAATCCTAGTCATACACCTAACCTAGAATTGCTCCCATCATGGGATCCTGACCACTACTTAACATGAACCATTTAGCTTGACAGTTGTAATATTTAAGCAAACCAGATAATAGAGCAAAATAAGTTATTTGAAGAATGTACTTCGACAATTGTTCCAACATTTCAATCCTATTTATACTCTATTGAAATTTGTACCTGTTGATTTGAATTTTTGAATTAACTAGACACTTCTGCCTAGTAGGCTAAAAATAATGAGAAGTGAGTTCACCCTCAATGTTTTGCCAAATCAGTATAACAACAAACCCTTGCTTTCACAATTTTTTGTATTTTAATTTATAAATCATAATCAGCACAATTCATCATTTAAGTTGCTTTGTTATTTTTAATCATCTTCTTCTTTCTTCTTTCTTTGATATTTGTTTTAGCAGCTTTCTTGATGGATTATGCTACATTACTTTTATTTATGAATATAACAGAGATTAACTGAATAAAGTTGTAGTAAAAGTTTTATTAACTGATTGCACTCACTAATGCCCTATTTATACACAAAGAGATAATTAGAATTAAGCAAATTAGCCTGGCAATGGCAGAATTATAATAAAATACAGAAAAATCAATGATAGTAATTACAGAATGAATCTGCAGCTGATGCTAAAATATTTATGTATTATTCATAGCAATCATTAATTACACAAAGTAATATAGTCATCAATCAACCTTGTTAGATGCCCTAAATTTTCATCATCAAAGGTGCCAACATCATTGCCATGTAGAAATTTACCTACTTATTTTCATTAGTAAATCCAATCAATTAAATGTAATTAACTAACAACTGAACTCTGTTAAAATTTTATTGATAATTACCTTTGTTACAATTTAATTTTGTATTATAACATTTTTGATATACCATAAAAAGGCTAAAATCACTTAGAGGTCTTTGCTAACAATTTTTCCCTAATCAAACAATTGATTACAATTTAAATTTCTGTTCTGGCTCATTTCATCCAAAAGCTAAGAGGAAAATGACTTAAGGAATCCATCTGCTGAAAAGAGATTAAGTTAACTAAGTTAAGATACCTTCAGAGTGCAATAGATTTTTCAATTAAATTAGAAAAAGTAAATTGAATGTGCTGCAAGGCATTAAGAACATGATGAATTTTGTTGGAATAATAATTAATCCATTTATGATGATAATTTAAAACCCAATATGTCTTCTCAATTTTGCAACAGATGTAGGCATTTATCTTGACAATTGTAATATTTAAGCAAACCAGATAATAGAGCAAAATAAGTTATCTGAAGAATGTACTTCAACAAATGTTCCAACATTTCAATCCTATTTATACTCAAATTAAATTAGTACCTGTTGATTTGAATTTTTGAATTAACTAGACACTTCTGCCTAGTAGGCTAAAAATAATGAGAAGTGAGTTCACCCTCAATGTTTTGCCAAATCAGTATATCAACAAGCCCTTGCTTTCACAATTTTGCAACAGATGTAGGCAAAAGATAATAGACTAATGGGTTTAGTATATCAGGATCATGAAATTGTTTGCCATCTTCATACATATGACCTAACAACTTAATCCTCTTAACACTATAAATACATTTTTCCTCATTTAATTTAAGTTTGCTCCATTCAAAAGCTTTTCAGATTATTGTCATGTTCTTCTTTCCAAAAAGATCAAATTTGCTGACCTACTTTTCCATAATTCTTTGAAATCCAAGGACTGCATTAGTTATTTTGAATGGTAAACATGTAAATTGAAAAAGTGTTCCTAAAACTTCAAAAGCAGTGAAGGGGTTATTCTTGGTAAAAATGGTGATTTGATGGCAAGCTGATAGTAGATCAAATTTGGAAACATATTTGCCTTCTGTGACATTTTTCAGAATGTTATCCACATTTTAACTGAAAAAGCATCAAATTTAGAATAAAGATTGACAGTCTGTGAATAGTCTATGATAATTCACAATTTATGGGCTTGGTAACAAAGGCTTGTGTCCAACATGGAGAGAATTATTCCACTATAATTCCCAATAGTTGCTTAACTTCTACTTCAATGAAGCATTTATATTCAGGCTTTCTCTATCTAGATTTTCTAGCTATTTCTGCTTGGAATAGAATAGGTAGAGATAACCCTACACTAGATATACAAGGAAAGGATTTACATTCAAATGAGATAAGACATCACCTCTCATTAGTACAAAGTTCTATGTGTTGATGTTGGGCAAGTATGTCCATTCCAATCAAAGTTTTTTTGAGCTTAAGTCACACATTGCACCTCTGTTTTTTTAGTTGCAAAGATGCATTCACAAATCCCTTAGATCATATCATTGTTGAATTAGCTATTAGATTTCAACAAATGATTGAGAAATGAATGATTCAATAGATCCTGAATCACTTAGGGCTCTAGTGGGAATAGTGTCATTGATTAATATTGTAGAATATACAGTGGCTATAAAAGTTGAAGTAGAGTAGGTATTGATGGCACTAAGTACTGCAACATCAAGTAAGTTATTAATATCTTTGTACTTGTAGAAAATAGCAGCACTGGGTGATATACAAGCCTTGGTCCAGTGAGTGTTTTTGAAACACTTTCTGCATTTGCCTGATCTTGCTGAATAGTGAGTATGATCAGTCTTGTCACAGAAGTAACAGTTAGAAATACAATTCAATGTTTTAGAAGCCACTACAGCTATAATAACTTTACTGCTTTTTTGATTTATTTTAGATTCTTGTCAATGCTTAATTTGATTGGAATAGGTATAATTGCTATAACATTCTTCCTTTTCCTTTATGCTGTGGGGTGAGGGATTCCTATAATCACTCCTGATCAATTCATACTATTGTTAATCCAGTGACTCTGGTTTTAATAACTGTAACATTCAGTTCAGGTTGGGAGTATATGATGTTAGAGGGTTTAAGCCTGATGCAGAACCATGCAAGAGAAGAAACTTGGCAACTGCTCCATTCTTCAAGGAAACCTCATGGCTCACCAATGAGACTCACAGCACAGGAATAGTGTTCTCAGTGATATTGTGTTATTTGTAACCTTGTAATTTATTGCATTGATTACCCTTTTTATTATCAGTGAGCAAATAAAGAATGATAGCTCAACCAGGATGCTTTAGCTTATTATAATTCCTTACATATAATATCCCTACATTTATAAATTTACATGAAAGCCAGGAATACATGTGAGTAATCAATGCTGCTAGCAGAAAGCATGAAATGATCAATGGTTGGTTGGTTGAGATACAATCTAATACAGCAACACTATAGACAATGTAAGCTGACTTGCAGTGATTGGGGCTCATGTGCACCTCATATGTATAATAAGTTTCATTATTAGTAACAGCAAATTTGGATCTAAATAGGGTTAGCCTACATTGAGTTATCAGATACATATCTTATTTGTGAATGAATCAAGTGGAAAGCTACAACAGATAAAAACCCCTAATCATAACCTTAATGTAAGAGCACATTGGTAGTCCTGGCTGCAGGCTGCACTGCACTTTTGAAAAGCTGTATTGTGCAGCTGCTTTGAAATACCTTTAGCCAGATCTGGGGACCACCTGCAGAATACTCTCATGCTTGAATTTTTAGCTTTCCATCAATATAATTAAATAACCTGAATAAAAATAACAGAGTAAATCCAGTAAAATTTGTTCATCACAATCACAACCATTACTGCATATTTATACTAAATTTTTGTAAATAATTAAACAATCATTGAGTACCTGTTCTTTAATGTTGTTGACAGTTTTCCCTCTTTTTCTTTAACTGCTGATTTTGCACAATCTCAGCATTAATTAGCTCATGTGAGTTCATCTTTTAGTATTTTGTCAAACTGTTTTGTTGATATAACTAATATCAAAACTGGACTGTATATGATTGTACAAAGTAATCAAATGATAATAACTGTGTATTTATAATTTAATCAAATTATTATATTGTTAGTCTTATTTGTGTCCTTAGTTTCTCTTTATTTGACAACACAAGGATAATTAAATTTAGTTGCACTAGTATTCTTAACATAAGCCAATGACAACTCTACAGCCATTGCTAAGGATATGCATTGGTATTATTTAGCTCAAATAATCTAGCATGAAAAACATCAGAAACAAGTTCAGCCAACTGTAACATCCTCTACCAGGTGTCATTACTATTTATCTCCTTTTATTGTGTAACACTAGTCATAGTTTTGTGGGTAGGGATTTACTTAATTAGATACTGCTTTGGCTTTTGTTTCTACTAACACAATGTAACTAGATTTAACTGTTCACTATTTAGGTGATGAAGCCATGCAACAGTTTCTTTGATGATTGATGGTGGGCATCTGCCTGAAGCTGATCTCCACATCCAGTTTCACCAAATCCTTCAATATTCCACTTGGTTGAGTTCCACACCTCAGCTCATCAATACAGTTTATGTGTACCTTATCCTAGCTCAGTGCATACTCAAGACATGACACAATTTTAACTTAAACTCTATTTTGTAAAAGTGTTCTATTTGTTTGCAACCTGACTTGTTACTAGCTGCTTGCTTGATACTACATGTAGCCATTACTGAAATATATTGGCATTTTTAAATATATTAGTATTGAGCAGCTTCCTAACTTAAATTAATACATGTACAGTCACTTTATTGGTCATTTATTGGTCATTAATTTGGATCTAAAATAGTATTAATATATTTCCTAGGTTTTGGTAATCCAACAATTTGTTCACAGTTAATTATTTTGATACATGTATTAAATGATCACTAGTCAGCTAATCAAGAGAAAAACTCCTACACCTAACATATGTGCACTTTCATGGTCTGGCACATGGAACCTTGAATCATTCTCTATGATGGATCCAGACCACTACTAAACACCACTCAATTAGCTTAACATTGTATTAAATAATCCAACTGTTATAGTAGAACAAAATAAGAATTCTGAATAAAATTCTTTATCAATTGCTTACAGTATTTAATTTGTATTTATAGTAATTCCAGAAAAGTACCTGTCAATTTCAAATTTAAACTTTTCTTCTGCCAAGATGGCGGCTAAAAATAATGGAAGCAAATTTGCCCCCTCATTTTGCCAAAAGTATTAATATCAACTGATACTAATCTCTCATTTCTGACACATATTGTTTCTTAGTTGCATAATACAAATAAATCTAAATTAATCTAATTGATCTAAATACAATATTTCTAATCATTGTTTCTTTGATTTTATTCTCACATTTCTCAAGGTTGCAGCTTATTTTTGATTTGTTTGGATGATGCTACACCAACAATGTATCTCTTAGGAAGAGACTAGAATGTTCTACTTCATTGAAATCAGTGAAATTACATATCTGCCCAAGAATCTTAAGTCTATTAACAAATTCATAGAATGATTCACTTGTACTTTGCATGCATACCAGAAGCTGATGTGAATATATTGTGAGAAAATATTTGATGAATTGTTTATCCATCATTGTAAGGGCCTCATCAAAATTGGTTGCTGAATTTTAAATATTAAAAATATCTGGACCAGCATGACAACAAAGGGGGCCAATTTGTGAGTTGAATCTGTAAATTCATTGATATGTGAGGGAAGGAGGGGCTTGAATTTCATTTTTAATAATATTGTAATAGAATTAGCTTGCTAACAAAGCTTTTAGTCAATAAATATACTGCTTGGAATAGATTATGATAATCACTAGATTTACATTATCAAGTAATTTAAATATGTAAGTTACAGGTGTTGTTTTTATGACACATTGGTTAAATACAATTGAGGAACTTGTACCAAGAAAAAATACAAGTTCTATATAACTTGAAAAGCCAATTGTGTATGGAAAGTTTGATAAAAATGTGGATGAGCAAGTAATACATGATGAATGCATGATGGTAATTGGCCCATGAATTAATATAAAGACTTTCATTAAATGAATGGTACAATGACTAAGGAGAACAACTTGACACTGATATGCATTTTTGAATGACAAATAGGATCATCAGAAGCATTTTATACAAAAGAAGAATTATGGGGGATGTCTAATATATGTTAGAATATGAAACTTCTTGAAGACATGTATTTGGAAAGAAAATTTGACCCCATTACAATTCAAGATCAATGTAGCATAATCCAAAACTAACTAAGCTGCTAAAAAAAGAATAGTCAGTCAAAGAAAAATTAAGATCAAATTGAAACTTGATTAGAAATTAATTATGAATTAGTTATCATCTTAATTACTTTTGTATGATGCAACTAAGAATTTATTAGTGAAAAAATTAAAATTAGTATTTGTTGATTCAACCAAGGGTGTGAACTTGCTTCCATTATTTTTAGCCATCTGCCAGATAAACAATTTGAAATTCAAATTGATATATACTTTTTGAGTTTGAATATAAAAAGAGCAGAACCATTGTGAAATTTGTTGAAGTAAATTCTTCACAATTCTTATTTTTAGTTTAATATGGTTTGATTAATAATTACAATGTTCAGCTAAACAGTTTGTGCTCAGTAGTGGCAGGATCCCACAATGGGAACTATTCTTGGTTCCTTGTTCCCAACCATGAACCCACACTTAAGTTAGGTATACAATTAGGAGTTTTTCTTCCCATTTAGCAAACTATCAATTCCTTCTTACATGTATCAACAATAATGAACTCAATATAATGCTGTAATCCAAACATAGGTTTTTATAATTATATTCAAACTAGGTCTAAATTAATGATGATAATGTGACCAATAATGTGACCTTGTATATATCATTTATTACATGTAGTTTAGGAAGCTGCTATTTATCTATCTTATTTAAGTAAAGCCAATATATTTTAGTAATGGCAAATCATGTATTTATTTAAACAAACAGCTAGTAACAATTGAGGTTGCAAGTACATAGTACACTTTACAAAACAAGCCTTGAGTAAGCACTGAGCTAGGATAGGGCACACATAAGTTTCTTCACTGAGCTGAGAGTCAAAACCAACTCAACAGCAATGAAGAGGAGTGATTGTTATTTGGCTTGGAGTTCAGTTTCAGGCAGAAGCTCAACCATTGAACAGCTGTCAAAGACACTGCAAAGCCTTCTCACCTAAATAGTGTTGGTTACATCATGCATTAATTATAGTTACTGGAGTATATATAACATAAAGGCTAAGCAGTTTGAGAAAAATACATCTTTAACCCCTAATTTACCATAAAATCATATTGCA
>CABFPE010000314.1:828603-840322 GCA_900660155.1 Hofstenia miamia
AACAAACACCATACTGCTCTGTAACCTAAACAGTGATGGTTAATACTCAATTATGTAATTAACATAACTAGTTAATAAGAGAGGAAAGTCTGATGGTTCAACAAATGGGTAACACCTCACCTGCAGTTTACCAAACATTCCTTACCAGTAATTAGACACGGCGTAATAAGCTAGGTGGAGGATTTACAGAAAAGTGCAAAGGCATGTTACACAACAACACAGATTTTTGGACATCATTACTAATAAAAGAGGGCTTTCTCAAATGCTTTATCCACATTAGTAAAATGAATTATTAATCATTCCTTCTATTAGTTTTCTAACTGCACACATATTTCATTTCAGTGTGCATGAACCCCTGGCGTTTTTTACAATTACTGTATAAAGGACCTATTTATTTTAGCAGATGAAATGAATGAGATGCTTCCTCATTAATAATTGCTGGCTAATCTCATCACACAGTGCTTTAGTGTGGGCAATATCAACAGCCTAAAAGAACATCAAAAATTTGTGACTAATATACTCAAAGATTAAAGGCAATGCATTTTGATTTCAAATGAATCAACACACAAATAACAAGGTATGATGGTACTTTTACTTTCATCATCTAAGTATATTATAATATTTCCCATTTAATCAAGCATATTTTTAAATTTCCTCTTCAAACTAAATTATACATATTGATTTTTGCTATGTTTAATATCTTTATTTAGTCACATGTGTTTAAATATATTTTAACTAGCAACTTACTGAAGCAAAATTATACACATTGATTTTTGCTTTGTTGTGTCATTTGGATGATATTAACTGAATATGTATTAAATTTTTCAAGTCATGAGTTTATACCATGGTTAATCCATTTTTTACCACATTTTTTCTCACTATATTGACCTATAAATTTTTATTTTGTAGTTTTCTCAAAATTCTTACTGATCTATCTTTTAAATACATGTGAATAATACATTATTTAATATCAATTTACAAGAATGTGTATGTTTATAACATGGTGTTGACTAATTTGATTAGCAGTATTGATATCTACAGATGGGAAATCAAGTGACAAATACAAAAACAGTGAAAATGTATTCTCATTTCTATGGCAACTACACAATACAGGGGAAAAAACGTCAAATACAATACAAAGAATAACAAGTGTGTCATCAATTCCATACCAATTACAATATAGGCAGATAAGGAATTCATGTGATAAGGCTATAAAAGCAGTGAAAAGCAGAAAACCCACGTAATGTATACAACCACACAATAGTCATAAGCAAAATAAAACTGAAAAAATGTGAAAATTTGACAAAAGATTCAACAATCAGCAAATGTGTACATCACTGAATATCTGTATAAACTAAAAAGAAATGTAAAGAGAAGAATTCTTTGTAAAACTAATATATCAATAGCGTATTAATGAAAGCATCTATATGTACAAATCTTACTAATAGCATCAAATTAATAATTTTTTGGAAAGAAAATTGCCTTTATTATGTAAGTCTATATTTCATACACCTGTAATGTTTAAGTATAGCAAATATATTTTTCCATTTTGTATTTTTGAAAATAAATGTATTTTTACATATTTAAAAAATCAAGATGTAGCCCATAGAATGTAATTTATAGAAAATAGTGTATTAAATTTCTACATAAGCTAGCTAAACAATAGAGACACATGAAATTTTTTACAGATAATAAACTTAATCATTAATCAACAATGTATTATCATAATGTGATATAGTACCTGATTATTCAGCTAACAATGCACTGTATATTAAAGAAAAATAGAGGTGCATGTAATAAATAAAACATTCAAAATATATTAGCCTCCATAAATTAGTGAATCACTATAGCAAGTACATGAATCAATGACTATGCAACTGCCATGACGTCACTACAACACTCCCAGCAATATCCACTACCTAACAAAGGCCATAAGTCAGAATATGATCGCCTTCCACACCCTCTCAACCAATAAGGAAAAAGTGTGATCTCATGGGCCCCATCTTTTCTACTTATACCTATATTTTGAATTATGTGCTTCCAAACAAACAAGATAATGAACAGTAAAAATAGTCAATTTAAAATTTATTTATATATTTCTTTTTTGATTTGATTCAAATGATGATGCAATTTGAAATCAAAAGTTTCCTAATATTATTTTATATTTAATTGTCTTGATGCCAATTCCAAAGAAATTTTGATTAGAAATTCAAGGTTGGAAATTTTTTAATCCATCATCAAAATGCAATAAACAATGGAGAATCCAGACAGCATCACTTACCATCACTTTTATTAAGAAAAGTCACTACCACTTCCTTACATGAATTTTGTTTTAATAACTTCCATATATATATATATATATATATATATATATATATTGAGAGAAAAGCAAGCCTGTGATTCAGTGTAGAACCCTGAGGAAATCTACTGGGCAATAAAGCTCTACACAGTCTCCTTCTTCCCCAGATCAGATTTAGCTAAGCATTACTATTACTGTAGCATCTCCTACTAGGCCCAATGTCCATTTATCTAAATCTAGTTTTTTGCAACCTGACTTAGCACTAGCTGGTTTGTTAATAATTAACTAACATTCTGCCATTACCAAAAACTATCTGCATTCAAATTACTAAGTAAATTATTAGCAGCTTCCTAACCTACGTGTACAATAATTATTATAGCAAACAGTCTCATTATTGGTCAGATTATAGTAAAAAATTTGGATCTAGGAAAATAATTAATAAGTAACTTACATTTGTTGAACTAGCAATTTATTGAGTTTATTATCAAATACATGTTTGATTACAATTGATACTCAGCTAAATGGGTAATCAAAAAATCCTAGTCATACACCTAACCTAGAATTGCTCCCATCATGGGATCCTGACCACTACTTAACATGAACCATTTAGCTTGACAGTTGTAATATTTAAGCAAACCAGATAATAGAGCAAAATAAGTTATTTGAAGAATGTACTTCAACAATTGTTCCAACATTTCAATCCTATTTATACTCTATTGAAATTTGTACCTGTTGATTTGAATTTTTGAATTAACTAGACACTTCTGCCTAGTAGGCTAAAAATAATGAGAAGTGAGTTCACCCTCAATGTTTTGCCAAATCAGTATAACAACAAACCCTTGCTTTCACAATTTTTTGTATTTTAATTTATAAATCATAATCAGCACAATTCATCATTTAAGTTGCTTTGTTATTTTTAATCATCTTCTTCTTTCTTCTTTCTTTGATATTTGTTTTAGCAGCTTTCTTGATGGATTATGCTACATTACTTTTATTTATGAATATAACAGAGATTAACTGAATAAAGTTGTAGTAAAAGTTTTATTAACTGATTGCACTCACTAATGCCCTATTTATACACAAAGAGATAATTAGAATTAAGCAAATTAGCCTGGCAATGGCAGAATTATAATAAAATACAGAAAAATCAATGATAGTAATTACAGAATGAATCTGCAGCTGATGCTAAAAAGTTATGTATTATTCATAGCAATCATTAATTACACAAAGTAATATAGTCATCAATCAACCTTGTTAGATGCCCTATAGTTATTTTTGTAAAATGCAACTAAGATTTAATATGTAGAAATTTACCTACTTATTTTCATTAGTAAATCCAATCAATTAAATGTACTCAACTAACAACTGAACTAAGCATAAATTTTATTGATCATCACCTTTGTTCCAATGTCAATTTGTATTAATCTATTTTTTATAAACCAGAAATAGCCTTAGATGACTTATAAATATTTGCTAACAATTTTGCCCTAACCAAACAATTATTTACAATTTAAATTTCTGTTCTGGCTCATTTCATCCAAAAGCTAAGAGGAAAATGACTTAAGGAATCCATCTGCTGAAAAGAAGTTAAGTTAACTAAGTTAAGATACCTTCAGAGTGCAATAGATTTTTCAATTAAATTAGAAAAAGTAAATTGAATGTGCTGCAAGGCATTAAGAACATGATGAATTTTGTTGGAATAATAATTAATCCATTTATGATGATAATTTAAAACCCAATATGTCTTCTCAATTTTGCAACAGATGTAGGCATTTATCTTGACAATTGTAATATTTAAGCAAACCAGATAATAGAGCAAAATAAGTTATCTGAAGAATGTACTTCAACAAATGTTCCAACATTTCAATCCTATTTATACTCAAATTAAATTAGTACCTGTTGATTTGAATTTTTGAATTAACTAGACACTTCTGCCTAGTAGGCTAAAAATAATGAGAAGTGAGTTCACCCTCAATGTTTTGCCAAATCAGTATATCAACAAGCCCTTGCTTTCACAATTTTGCAACAGATGTAGGCAAAAGATAATAGACTAATGGGTTTAGTATATCAGGATCATGAAATTGTTTGCCATCTTCATACATATGACCTAACAACTTAATCCTCTTAACACTATAAATACATTTTTCCTCATTTAATTTAAGTTTGCTCCATTCAAAAGCTTTTCAGATTATTGTCATGTTCTTCTTTCCAAAAAGATCAAATTTGCTGACCTACTTTTCCATAATTCTTTGAAATCCAAGGACTGCATTAGTTATTTTGAATGGTAAACATGTAAATTGAAAAAGTGTTCCTAAAACTTCAAAAGCAGTGAAGGGGTTATTCTTGGTAAAAATGGTGATTTGATGGCAAGCTGATAGTAGATCAAATTTGGAAACATATTTGCCTTCTGTGACATTTTTCAGAATGTTATCCACATTTTAACTGAAAAAGCATCAAATTTAGAATAAAGATTGACAGTCTGTGAATAGTCTATGATAATTCACAATTTATGGGCTTGGTAACAAAGGCTTGTGTCCAACATGGAGAGAATTATTCCACTATAATTCCCAATAGTTGCTTAACTTCTACTTCAATGAAGCATTTATATTCAGGCTTTCTCTATCTAGATTTTCTAGCTATTTCTGCTTGGAATAGAATAGGTAGAGATAACCCTACACTAGATATACAAGGAAAGGATTTACATTCAAATGAGATAAGACATCACCTCTCATTAGTACAAAGTTCTATGTGTTGATGTTGGGCAAGTATGTCCATTCCAATCAAAGTTTTTTTGAGCTTAAGTCACACATTGCACCTCTGTTTTTTTAGTTGCAAAGATGCATTCACAAATCCCTTAGATCATATCATTGTTGAATTAGCTATTAGATTTCAACAAATGATTGAGAAATGAATGATTCAATAGATCCTGAATCACTTAGGGCTCTAGTGGGAATAGTGTCATTGATTAATATTGTAGAATATACAGTGGCTATAAAAGTTGAAGTAGAGTAGGTATTGATGGCACTAAGTACTGCAACATCAAGTAAGTTATTAATATCTTTGTACTTGTAGGCACTAAGTACTGCAACATCAAGTAAGTTATTAATATCTTTGTACTTGTAGAAAATAGCAGCACTGGGTGATATACAAGCCTTGGTCCAGTGAGTGTTTTTGAAACACTTTCTGCATTTGCCTGATCTTGCTGAATAGTGAGTATGATCAGTCTTGTCACAGAAGTAACAGTTAGAAATACAATTCAATGTTTTAGAAGCCACTACAGCTATAATAACTTTACTGCTTTTTTGATTTATTTTAGATTCTTGTCAATGCTTAATTTGATTGGAATAGGTATAATTGCTATAACATTCTTCCTTTTCCTTTATGCTGTGGGGTGAGGGATTCCTATAATCACTCCTGATCAATTCATACTATTGTTAATCCAGTGACTCTGGTTTTAATAACTGTAACATTCAGTTCAGGTTGGGAGTATATGATGTTAGAGGGTTTAAGCCTGATGCAGAACCATGCAAGAGAAGAAACTTGGCAACTGCTCCATTCTTCAAGGAAACCTCATGGCTCACCAATGAGACTCACAGCACAGGAATAGTGTTCTCAGTGATATTGTGTTATTTGTAACCTTGTAATTTATTGCATTGATTACCCTTTTTATTATCAGTGAGCAAATAAAGAATGATAGCTCAACCAGGATGCTTTAGCTTATTATAATTCCTTACATATAATATCCCTACATTTATAAATTTACATGAAAGCCTGGAATACATGTGAGTAATCAATGCTGCTAGCAGAAAGCATGAAATGATCAATGGTTGGTTGGTTGAGATACAATCTAATACAGCAACACTATAGATAATGTAAGCTGACTGGCAGTGATTGGGGCTCATGTGCACCTCATATGTATAATAAGTTTCATTATTAGTAACAGCAAATTTGGATCTAAATAGGGTTAGCCTACATTGAGTTATCAGATACATATCTTATTTGTGAATGAATCAAGTGAAAGCTACAACAGATAAAAACCCCTAATCATAACCTTAATGTAAGAGCACATTGGTAGTCCTGGCTGCAGGCTGCACTGCACTTTTGAAAAGCTGTATTGTGCAGCTGCTTTGAAATACCTTTAGCCAGATCTGGGGACCACCTGCAGAATACTCTCATGCTTGAATTTTTAGCTTTCCATCAATATAATTAAATAACCTGAATAAAAATAACAGAGTAAATCCAGTAAAATTTGTTCATCACAATCACAACCATTACTGCATATTTATACTAAATTTTTGTAAATAATTAAACAATCATTGAGTACCTGTTCTTTAATGTTGTTGACAGTTTTCCCTCTTTTTCTTTAACTGCTGATTTTGCACAATCTCAGCATTAATTAGCTCATGTGAGTTCATCTTTTAGTATTTTGTCAAACTGTTTTGTTGATATAACTAATATCAAAACTGGACTGTATATGATTGTACAAAGTAATCAAATGATAATAACTGTGTATTTATAATTTAATCAAATTATTATATTGTTAGTCTTATTTGTGTCCTTAGTTTCTCTTTATTTGACAACACAAGGATAATTAAATTTAGTTGCACTAGTATTCTTAACATAAGCCAATGACAACTCTACAGCCATTGCTAAGGATATGCATTGGTATTATTTAGCTCAAATAATCTAGCATGAAAAACATCAGAAACAAGTTCAGCCAACTGTAACATCCTCTACCAGGTGTCATTACTATTTATCTCCTTTTATTGTGTAACACTAGTCATAGTTTTGTGGGTAGGGATTTACTTAATTAGATACTGCTTTGGCTTTTGTTTCTACTAACACAATGTAACTAGATTTAACTGTTCACTATTTAGGTGATGAAGCCATGCAACAGTTTCTTTGATGATTGATGGTGGGCATCTGCCTGAAGCTGATCTCCACATCCAGTTTCACCAAATCCTTCAATATTCCACTTGGTTGAGTTCCACACCTCAGCTCATCAATACAGTTTATGTGTACCTTATCCTAGCTCAGTGCATACTCAAGACATGACACAATTTTAACTTAAACTCTATTTTGTAAAAGTGTTCTATTTGTTTGCAACCTGACTTGTTACTAGCTGCTTGCTTGATACTACATGTAGCCATTACTGAAATATATTGGCATTTTTAAATATATTAGTATTGAGCAGCTTCCTAACTTAAATTAATACATGTACAGTCACTTTATTGGTCATTTATTGGTCATTAATTTGGATCTAAAATAGTATTAATATATTTCCTAGGTTTTGGTAATCCAACAATTTGTTCACAGTTAATTATTTTGATACATGTATTAAATGATCACTAGTCAGCTAATCAAGAGAAAAACTCCTACACCTAACATATGTGCACTTTCATGGTCTGGCACATGGAACCTTGAATCATTCTCTATGATGGATCCAGACCACTACTAAACACCACTCAATTAGCTTAACATTGTATTAAATAATCCAACTGTTATAGTAGAACAAAATAAGAATTCTGAATAAAATTCTTTATCAATTGCTTACAGTATTTAATTTGTATTTATAGTAATTCCAGAAAAGTACCTGTCAATTTCAAATTTAAACTTTTCTTCTGCCAAGATGGCGGCTAAAAATAATGGAAGCAAATTTGCCCCCTCATTTTGCCAAAAGTATTAATATCAACTGATACTAATCTCTCATTTCTGACACATATTGTTTCTTAGTTGCATAATACAAATAAATCTAAATTAATCTAATTGATCTAAATACAATATTTCTAATCATTGTTTCTTTGATTTTATTCTCACATTTCTCA
Organism: Hofstenia miamia; assembly: GCA_900660155.1. NCBI lineage: Eukaryota > Metazoa > Xenacoelomorpha > Acoela > Hofsteniidae > Hofstenia > Hofstenia miamia. The sequence continues at coordinate 836,728 of CABFPE010000314.1, forward strand.
AGGTTGCAGCTTATTTTTGATTTGTTTGGATGATGCTACACCAACAATGTATCTCTTAGGAAGAGACTAGAATGTTCTACTTCATTGAAATCAGTGAAATTACATATCTGCCCAAGAATCTTAAGTCTATTAACAAATTCATAGAATGATTCACTTGTACTTTGCATGCATACCAGAAGCTGATGTGAATATATTGTGAGAAAATATTTGATGAATTGTTTATCCATCATTGTAAGGGCCTCATCAAAATTGGTTGCTGAATTTTAAATATTAAAAATATCTGGACCAGCATGACAACAAAGGGGGCCAATTTGTGAGTTGAATCTGTAAATTCATTGATATGTGAGGGAAGGAGGGGCTTGAATTTCATTTTTAATAATATTGTAATAGAATTAGCTTGCTAACAAAGCTTTTAGTCAATAAATATACTGCTTGGAATAGATTATGATAATCACTAGATTTACATTATCAAGTAATTTAAATATGTAAGTTACAGGTGTTGTTTTTATGACACATTGGTTAAATACAATTGAGGAACTTGTACCAAGAAAAAATACAAGTTCTATATAACTTGAAAAGCCAATTGTGTATGGAAAGTTTGATAAAAATGTGGATGAGCAAGTAATACATGATGAATGCATGATGGTAATTGGCCCATGAATTAATATAAAGACTTTCATTAAATGAATGGTACAATGACTAAGGAGAACAACTTGACACTGATATGCATTTTTGAATGACAAATAGGATCATCAGAAGCATTTTATACAAAAGAAGAATTATGGGGGATGTCTAATATATGTTAGAATATGAAACTTCTTGAAGACATGTATTTGGAAAGAAAATTTGACCCCATTACAATTCAAGCTCAATGTAGCATAATCCAAAACTAACTAAGCTGCTAAAAAAAGAATAGTCAGTCAAAGAAAAATTAAGATGAAATTGAAACTTGATTAGAAATGAATTATAAATTAGTTATCATCTTAATTACTTTTGTATGATGCAACTAAGAATTTATTAGTGAAAAAACTAAAATTAGTATTTGTTGATTCAACCAAGGGTGTGAACTTGCTTCCATTATTTTTAGCCATCTGCCAGATAAACAATTTGAAATTCAAATTGATATATACTTTTTGAGTTTGAATATAAAAAGAGCAGAACCACAATTCCTATTTTTAGTTTAATATGGTTTGATTAATAATTACAATGTTCAGCTAAACAGTTTGTGCTCAGTAGTGGCAGGATCCCACAATGGGAACTATTCTTGGTTCCTTGTTCCCAACCATGAACCCACACTTAAGTTAGGTATACAATTAGGAGTTTTTCTTCCCATTTAGCAAACTATCAATTCCTTCTTACATGTATCAACAATAATGAACTCAATATAATGCTGTAATCCAAACATAGGTTTTTATAATTATATTCAAACTAGGTCTAAATTAATGATGATAATGTGACCAATAATGTGACCTTGTATATATCATTTATTACATGTAGTTTAGGAAGCTGCTATTTATCTATCTTATTTAAGTAAAGCCAATATATTTTAGTAATGGCAAATCATGTATTTATTTAAACAAACAGCTAGTAACAATTGAGGTTGCAAGTACATAGTACACTTTACAAAACAAGCCTTGAGTAAGCACTGAGCTAGGATAGGGCACACATAAGTTTCTTCACTGAGCTGAGAGTCAAAACCAACTCAACAGCAATGAAGAGGAGTGATTGTTATTTGGCTTGGAGTTCAGTTTCAGGCAGAAGCTCAACCATTGAACAGCTGTCAAAGACACTGCAAAGCCTTCTCACCTAAATAGTGTTGGTTACATCATGCATTAATTATAGTTACTGGAGTATATATAACATAAAGGCTAAGCAGTTTGAGAAAAGTACATCTTTAACCCCTAATTTACCATAAAATCATATTGCAATAATTTAGGGAATGGATATCAAGGCCTGGTAGAAGATGCTACATCAACACTGGGAGATTACAGAAGAGAAAGAGATAGCAGTCTTTGATGAATTTGAGAAGCTTTTCTAACTGGGTATAATACCTTGGAAGTTTGATGGAAGATAATTATACGATCTCACCTATGAAGATGCTTTTAACTGAAGCATACAAACTTGAGGAAATTAAGATTTAGTGTGCATGTTAGTGAAATTGTTTATATACAAGACGGCTTTACATAGTCTGTTATAAAACTCTCTCTACTAGATTTTGACAAGATATAGGCAGAGCCACTATTACCTATTCAGTAATTGTTGAAACTGTGAAATTATTTGCAATTGGAGACAATTTTACAACAATCAAGAAAAGAGCAACAAAAGAAAATTTGCTTTGTATACTGCTGATGAAATTTAACTGTCAACAATATTTAATCTGGGGTACAAAACATGAAATTACCCATTTCTGAAGAAACTAGAAAGGCTTTGCCATGACAATAACAAATGACAGGTGACAATAGGTATTTATTGTTCAAAAACTCAAAATTCAAGATATATTTGAAAAGGTATGATGACTTATCTACAGTTGTCTAATATAAAGAATGTCATTAAAGAACTTGACCACCATGTGCAAATACTTTTCTCTTACATAAATGATGTCATGTGAATCAATTGTTGTGAGTCAAAGTAATTACTATCATCAGTACTTGTGTTTCTGATGTGGATTGACTAACATAGGAGGATGTTTTGCATCATGTCTGTGTTTTGTAATTCTTTTACATTTAGGTTGTAATTGTGGGATACATTTTCCCATTTTTATTTTTGAAATTCAAAAAAATAAAGCAGAATTTCATCAATGTGATGTAGATGCCCTAATAACAACAATGATTGTCCTAAGGAGCTTCAGTCTTAATGAAAGTCATCAATTAATACTGTTGTTAAAGATTAACATTTTAAGGAGGGAATATGTTGCAACAATGATTGGTTGCTTAACTGCCTGGAAAGCTTCAGGAGGAGTGATTATTCTACTAGTTTAGGTTTGTAGAACCCACCTAAATGAAACCTAGGTATATGCATACTCAGAAATAAATTGTTAATCAGTCATGTTGTCTTGTTTACATGTATATAGTGAAGAGCTTTGAGGATACACATGCAACACTGGCATAGGGCTTTGTATTTGACTTATTATATAACAGATGAGGCAATAGAACTTTAAACAGTTAGGTGAGACAGAAATTAAGTTGTGAGAAAATCGTAACACTTTTGGTTGTAGATTTAACATATTACATTAACTGTCTAAATAGATAGAGTGAAGAAGTGAAGTGAAATTGAGTCGGAAAAAGTCATTGATGGAGTCATTAACAATTTCACCCTAAATAACATCTGTTCTACACCATTTCCAGGTGACATTTAGAAATCATCAACTAACATTTAGAAATAATCATTTTACAATTAGAAATAAAAAGCTACAATTAGAAATGGTCAATTTACATTTAGAAATGAAAAAATACATTTAGAATTTGTCAATTAACATTTAGAAAGCGTCAATATTCATTTAGAAATCAAAACTAACATTTAGAAAAGCATAGTTTACATTTAGAAATGAAAAATGACATTTAGAATTCATCAATTAACATTCAGAAAGCGTCAATTT
>CABFPE010000314.1:866458-881542 GCA_900660155.1 Hofstenia miamia
ATATATACGAGATATTCAATGGTATATATATACATATATATATATATATATATATATATAATGCGCGCGCATTAAAGTCTACATTTAATGAATTAGGTTTATCCCAAACCATTGAAGTCATTAATGCATATGAAAGAGAATTGAATTTAAAATTGGCTCCAATTGGACGCCTGTCAAATGGTCAATGTATTTTGAGAAACTAATTATCAGGCACTGTGGCAGGAAACAAAACAATTGACAAAAAATATGGACATTCTTATATTCATTTTCAAAATCTCAACTCAAGTACAGAATACAAAGTTCTCTGCACCTATGAAGATAATGGTATTTACAAGGAAATAATGAAAAACTCATTATACACAGGTTAGATATTTTTGTAAAACAATTTAAAATGTATATATTACATTTTATGAGCAACTTTTATGATAATTTTCGAATAGTTGTTAGAATCCCTCGTATTTTGACAACATAACTATTGGATAAACATAGGTTTCCTATTTGGAGTTGGATTGAACTCTGCACCGTATATGCTGGCCATAGTGCAAATAAACCCATGTTGTTTATTATTGCTTAATTCAATTTCTCTACAATTCTCTTAAATTATTTACAATGAAATAGCAAATGATTAATATTTGCACACATTTTCACTCAAACCTTTTTAAATTTCATGAAAAAGAATAACAAAACTGAATTTATAATTAACTTCAGAATATAATAATATTTTATTATCTCATTACTACAGTAGGAGATTTAAATTTATTGTTACTCCCTTAGTTTATAGCCAATTCTAAACCGGTGGCGGCTCGTGCATGCAAAAGCTTGCAAGAAAATAATATTTAAGTAACCAAATTACCACGTTCCAACCACTGGTGGACGACCAGTGGCAAAAACGGTGGTCCACTGGGTGGGATTTGGCCACCTGTCCACCAGTGGACCACTAGGGCTAACTGGTGTGTAATTGGTTGTCCACCAGTGGCCCACTGATGGCAAAAGTAGGATTTTGGCATCAGAGCAATGTTTTAAATGTGACAATAGCAAACTTTTAAATCGATAACTAAATTAAACATTGCAGTTTAAACCAACGCCAGCCCAACACAGGGTTGAAGGAATTGCTAGCAAGCATAACATAAGATTGATTTTAGTTTGGTAATTGAAAATAGAAAGAATTTCTTTATTATAAACAATAACAACAAGCATCCAAAAATTTAATTTTAAATTTCAAAGAACTTGCGCTTTCTAAACATTATAGTTTTACAATAATCAAAAGTAATTTTTGCTCAATTTTAAGTAGTCATATAGACATTAATTTCAAAGTCCGGGAATAATCGTGAATAAATTATTTTGAAATTTCATTCTGCACACATATCTTATAAATTTTGCAAACAAAAATTGCAAAAAAAGCTGTTCACAATGAATTTTTTATATTTATGAGATCTAAGAAACATAATAATGAACTATATTCTACTTGCAAGCATTAGCTCATATGCTAATTATGATTAAAAGTAAATCAGATGTCACTAGTGTTCCACAATTGGTCCACTGGGGCTATGAGTGGCTGCAATTGCTACTACTGCCACTACTTCTCCACTGGTGGTGGCTACATTGGTTAGTAAATATAATAAACTATGAAAATATATTGATATTTGCGAAATCCCCGAGACGATTTTTTTCAAAAAGATATTTGTAATATTATTATTATAAATATAAGATTAGTCCTGCTTCTGCAGTTCATTTAATAAAAAATTTTCAAGAAAAATTGCTAATAATTTCTGTACATTCTTTCTCCTCTAATCGGTTGTTCTTGAATTTGCTTAAATTTTCATTAAACAGAAAATAATCGTTCTGCAGAAGTTGCTCAAAATCCAATAGTTCGTATTAAATCAAATATTTACAAATTTCAGGTAAGACAGTAGACAAATCATGCATTTCAAAACATTGAATACAAAGTTTGTCGATTTACAATTGAAGGCATGTCAATGATAGCAAACTTGAGATTAAATACAAAGTTTTTCAAGATTGAAAAAATAGAGTCGAAATTTAGAACAGAAAATTGCAGCTCAAAATGTTTAAAACTTAATACGTCTATAAAACGGCATTTGCATAGAGATGTGAAACTGGCCTCCATTTCAGTGCATAGGACGCCAATTTTTTATTTTAAAATATATCACTCTTAAATTTTCCAAGTTATATTTGATATGTTGAATGAATTTAGTTGCACATTAGTAGAAAAAATTCGTCTTTCATTAACAAATCCTATAAATTTTCTAATTCCTGTAAAAACAAATTACTACCATATTCTTATTATGAATTTATACAAGGAATCCGTGAGATAAAAATGCAAAAAAGTTATTATTTTAGATGCAAATTTTGATCAAATATATTCTGTTTCTGGCACTGCTTGCATAGAGAAATGTTTCTGATTGATATTCAAATAATAAATATCATGTTTACTTTTGGGTTTTTGTATCGAATGAAAATATTTCGCGTGGTTCTTTTACAAGTGTTTCATACCAAGCAATTAGTGGACTGCTTGCTTTGTAAGTTAATTCTCCGCGCGATGAATTGAAGAAAACTGTTATAATTTAGTCATTTGAGCGAGCGTAGGTGCAGCATTAAGATATCTGCTTGCTGTGGCGCAATCATTTAATTATTTTTAACCCATTTTGGACCAATGTTCCCATTGGGAACAAAACCTCATTCATGCATGTATAGTTACTTGTAAATCGTTTAAAAATAAATTTTGGTAAGATATTGAAGAACAGCAGGTGAAGAAAATATTTAAACTAAAACAACAAGCAATTTATGCTTTAACTACTCTGAGATTTATGGATATATTTACAATACATTTTCCAGAGAAATACAAACAAATTTCGAATGATCTCAGAATCTAGTACCAAAGTGATACTTTTTGAATAGGTATAGTGTGAGTGAGCATAGTATAGCACTGTACAAAAACCTTACTGGAATATTTCATCAATTTTTTTTTTTAGTGTCACTTGTTGGAATTTTCTGTGGTCCCAATGGGAACATTGGGCAAATGCAATATCAAACCAATAAGTGTAAACAGGATATAGCTGTAATGTATAAGTGTCAGCATAGATAGTAGATCGACAGAATCAATAAAATTAGATACCTATCTAATGCAGAGAGATGTCAAGAGAGATTAAAAAATATTGAATAATTATTGAATAAATATAGAGAGAATAATGGATAAATTTAGCTAAAATTTCTATCTATGTAATGCTAAATTTCTCTTTCCTACGTAGCCTAACACAGCATTGCATTCTAATCTCTGGCTATCTGTGTTCTTACTGTCTACCCTAAAAGCAATGATATAAAATATCTTAACTTACTGATTCATTCACAATTGTATAATTACATTGCTACCACTGAGTGTGGTCTATTTATATCTCAATGGGTTTAGGTACTTGCAGCTTGCATTATCGATCTCCTCTCTTCCCTCAGAGCGTGCTAGAAATTAACATAACCTGCGAGTAAACCAAATGCTAACCTTTTCATCACTTCATCTATTTATAATACCTTATCTATGAGAGAAACCACCATTCGACTTTTCTTTCTTCTCTGGTTGGTCAATCAATATCTTGTAATTTTGATGTGTTTTAATATTTTATAAATCATTGCTAATATAACGTGTTTACAGCAAGTGCGACTAATATTTTGCTTGTTAGCAATGGCAGTACGAAAGCCAATGTACACCTTATCAGAAGCTGTGGAAGCAATTATGCAGGAGAGTGACGATGAAGTCCAAGAAGATACGATCATCATTATCCCTCCTGATGCTACAGGAAATCTCACTGACGAGGAAGAAGTTGACGAGGATGGTGGGGAAGGCCGGATACCGACTGACGTAAGTGGTACATTAGAGGTCGGTTGCAGCCGTCGTTCATGCCAGAAGGAAACTGATGTAGAAGCATTTGTGGGAAACCCGATCACGAAAAGTAAAATTGTGGCGAACAAATGGCCTACTCAAAGTTGGGTTGATGGTGAGCGAGCTCTTCACGATAACATCGAGCAAGGTGATATTATCCCTTTTTTTCCTCCCAATTTCCACTGTTGAAGAACAAAATACCATTGAATATTTTCAAACTGTTTTTTGACAATGAAGATACAGCTCTTTTTATCGAGCACACTAACAGGAAGTAAAAAACGAAAATGATTTTGAAATAACTGAGGAAGAGCTATAGAAGTTTATCGTAATCATTACGATTAGTTATTACAATGAGAGTCCACAATCCCGCATGTAGTGGAGCAAAGATGAAGATATCGGATGCCCTCTCATTGCACAACTACTGAGCAGAAAGAAATTCAAACTCTGGAATTCGATGCTACATGTATGTGACAACACCATTCTGGACCCTGCCGGCAGGTGGTCTAAACTGCGTCCTTTGGTTAACTTATCAATATCAAATTGAAACAGTTTGGAGTGAATCATTGTTTTCTTTCCATTGACAGCAAATCGTCCCGTATTATGAGCACCATGGATGTAAGATGTATCACAGGCAAAAGCCACACATGGGTGGCGTTGATCTGCTAGATGGGTATTTTGCCAACTTGCCCCTTGCATTGGTTCAAAGAATTGGTATTGGATGCCTCTGATAAACATTATTCGACTTTTGCAGGTTGCAGCGCACCATACGTATACCTCATTGGACCCCCTACAACCAGTCAAATTGATTTTCTACGCCAATTAGTTGCTGAAGCAGGTCAAGGATTGTCACTCAGAAGCTCAGACAGAGCTGGGCAAAACAAAGTCATCATGCCCAGTCAGCTGACTAAGGGAAGTGATCCAAATTCAATACGTTAACAACACCGTTAACAAATTGTGTTTTACGTTAACATGACCATAAACCAAATCGTTAACTTACACTCAAAATAAATTCGCTAAAGATGAAGTTTACGTTAAAAGCCTGTTTTCTCCGAAAATGTTATTACAAATAACTTTGACACATTTAGGTTCTGCACATTTCTTCAAATATGTCTATGCAAATAAATTTATTAAGCGTATGGCGACATTTTAAGCTAGAATTGTTGTTTACGGTTGCATTTTCACTTGTTAACGTATTGAATTTGGATCACTTCCCTAATGAACAGCAGCCTGTTCCAGCTGGTTTGCCGGAAATGCTGACATTTCAAGTGTGCTGTGTGCGAATATTTATATAAGCTACATAATGTGGCATAGACTTTTAAACCATTTCACAGTGACTGTCTTGTAACGTATTTTGTTATTTTAACGAATGTACTTTTATTAATTTTAACGAATGTACTTTTATTAAATGTACAAAGTTTACTATTGTTCACTAAATAAACATTTTTGTTTCTGTTGGATACCTAATTTGTTCATATTTGCCCAATTTTCCCTTTGGGAACAGATGGTTTGACAAGTAGTAGAGCAAACTGTTATAAAATTTTTTGTGTTATGTTTTTTAAACTAATATATCGCAACAATTTTTGATAACGAACTTTAAAAAATCGGGGGAAAAAATGTTCGTCATAAATGGGTTAAAGCAATAAATTGTCCTATATTCCATTCATATCATTATTTGATTTTTGAGTGTTATTTTAACGCAAACTAGCAATTCACGATTTGTACATTTGTATAGATATAGATTCATACAATTAAGAATGAAATTAATTTATTAAAACTAACTTCTTGTCTTGGTTACACGTACGAGCCGGCTATGTCTTAAACATAGCTTAGTGATATTTTAATGGCTCACATTTTACAGTCCACAACAAAATAGTATACACTTTAATAACTGATAAAAACTGGGTTCATTCTGAGAGTATAATAGCAAACAAATGCTTATAATTAAAAAAAAATTATTACTGTGGATATGTCCGCATTTTTTGCATGTATCATATCATCATCAGGGCTAGAATTTTTAGTTCCTAAAATCTACTAGAATAGTCCCTAAAGTCTTGAGAAATCCCTAAAATAGATGTTTTTAGGTAAAAAAACAAGCAGTCTATACTTTATCGTAAAATGGTATAAAAATGTATATTTAAGCCTAAATATAGATGTTACATAAAAACTAGTAACTGTTGCAATGTATAAAGAGATACTGCCTCAAATGTTCACATAAACCTTAGACGGTTGTCTCTTTGAACCGCATTAAATTTTGAAAAAATCTCTCAACCTCTACAGAAGTAAGGGGAGCAAAGTTGAATTTGGCAACAGCAGCCTGACTGAGCTGTTGAAGATAGCTGTAATTGCACTAAATGCCATTGATTGGTGTAAAACTGGAATAGATGGAAGCCAAAATTGCGGCAAGTTTGGGTAGGGCCTTGCTCCGAGATAATATTTCTTGCATTTTTCTGTTTAGGGATGGGTGAAGAGAAAACTTCTCAGCAGCTTCTTTTAACAGTTGTCACGCCCTTGACGACAATGTTTCACGACTCTCTCGTTCTTTTTTTAATAAATAAGGAAACTAAAGTTAGTGTTAATAAATACCAGGTCTTGACGAACAGTCGAATCATTTCTACCATTTTCATTTGGGAAATGCTTACAGCATCGCATTCATCAAGGCGCTCTAAAACAGAGGCCACGTCATCCAAGTGATTGCTGTAGTAAACACCAACAGTTAAACATGTAGTCCAGCGAAAGATAATAGGCTCAGGAGGCAAAGGTAAGTTAGGTAGTATATGCTTGAAAAGTCGCCATTGACAAGGTGATTTTAAAAATACCTTTTTACCACAAGAAAGAAGTTTATCGACCCTTGGATATTGCTCACGAATTGCTTCCGCCATTCTGTGTAAACTGTGAATAAAACAAGTGACATATTTAGTGCGCTCGGAATTAATGCTTCAATACTGGTGCACATCTTTAGCATGTGTGATACCATGTCGGTGAGTAAGACAAGAACCTGGTCTAGGCTACCCGGCTGGTTGTCCATAAAACGTTGCAGTAATGCAATCAGTGCTTTGCCAACTGTTCTGAAATTTGTTTCCTCAATAAAATGAGTATCTAATAGATACACGTTTGTTTTGCTCTCCTCAAGAACTCCAGCAACAACATTCACCACTTAACGACCACATCAACTTAAACAAGCAGGGGATACTCCACTGGCCTTAGTTTAAGCGAGCAACTATAGATGTTTGTGAATAGATGTTGCCTAATCCCAAGTCAATGAACAAAATTTGTAAAAACGAGCACTAAACTGAACCTACAAATATTTATTGCAAACGGCCGACTTGATATCACAAAACTTCTTTTCATGTATTTAAGGTAAATCATTTTCGGAATGTACTTTCGTAAGGAATATAACGATTAGTGTGCTTTTGCTAAAATTGTTTAAATTTTTCGTTGCTGACCTTGTATAAAGTTATATCAGCCTTGTCCAATGCTGCAGGCATTGTTCTTCAGGCTCAAGTGCAACATTTGGGAAGAGCTGCTGCGATGTGGAACCAGAGCTAAGACGAACATGCTTTGCCGTTTCCAAATGCTGAAGTACGTCTTTCTGCTGTACCCGCCACCGAGCACACCTTACAAGGTAATACATTGCCATCCGATTCGAATGAGGGAAACTCAGATGCATATTGGGATAATATCGCTGATAGGGATGCTCTCCCCTTGGGCATTTCTAAAACGAAAAAAAATTCACCAAAATGTTTTCCAAGACAGCTGTGCTAACGCAAGACATATTTTGTACAAACATCTACCACAAGATTTATATAAGGATTCCTGGTTATAGAGTTACAGAGCAACAATTTTAAAAAGGAATGTTGTGAATAGCCGTGTAGAACAATAGCAAAACGAAAATTGCTTAAAATTTCTGGGTCCAAAAATAGGTAAAATAGGCGTTTTTAGGTCACTAAAAAATTTCAAATAAGCACAACTGTACGCTAAATGTGGATTTTTTGCACATTTTGGGCCATAACTTGTTCAGAAAAAAATAGGCTTTTAGGTCAGATCCGAGCCTGCATGCATACTCAATTTGGCATTCACTTTAAAATTTCATGTTGTGCTGCTTGTTAAAGCACTTTTATGTACTGCTCGGTGTTCATAGGGCTGCACATTGAGGAACTACACATCACCTTGTTACATGTCTTACAGCAAATAAAAAAATTCAATACTTGCCTTTAATTTGTAAATTCAGTTAAAAGCAAAAATTAATCTGGCATTATATTTCAAAACGTTACTATTAGAATTGCAACCGAATTGGACACCCAGCACAAAAAGTATTAGACTTTTCTAATGCTGTACAATTTAGTGATAAAAAAATTTATTCCGCATTTGAAAAAAAATTACTTAAGGTTTGTGATGGCGCAATCACATGGCAAAGCATTTGTTACGTAGGTTCTATTTTAACAAAGTAGTACACATCTGTGAAAAACTGCCACAAATGACTTGATTCTTAAATGAAATAATGTGTCTTCCTTGGGAAATCTATTTGAAAGCCTTGAGATAATAGCAAATAAAGATCAAAACTTATTGCAGTGCTGAAGAATTTTCCGTATATTCCACTCTGCTGAGGAATTTTCTAAAAGTTCCTTAAAGTAATATTTTATATATTTGCACTGAATTAATTTGCTGCTATTGTAAATATATTTCAGCTAAATTATTGCAGGTAGTAAACAATGGTACTATTATATATTTATGTATTTTTTAAACGTATTTTTTATATGTATCCAGGATTATTAGTAATAATATTTTCAACTATTTTTATTATTTTTAGTTTATTAAACTAATCTTTAGCGCCAACTCCACCATCTTTTTCATATTTTTCAAATATGGGAAACAATATTTCAATCAATTTTTCTGTACATTCTGAACATGAAAAATTTATTGTATGCTCTGTAAGAGTTTGGGAGTATTACTATTATCTTTCTTATCTCTATGATTCTTACAAAGAGAGCTGCAAAAATGCTTCACACATTCATACAATTACTGGACTGAGTGGATCTTCTTACTATTATATCCGCATGAAGACAATTTTTAAAACATCTGAAAGCCAATATATCTATGGCAAATTCTTTACAAGTAAGTCCTTTTGGCATAGTATAAATCATAAATCAAATTGCTTCGTTTTTGCTTGTTATGAAATCAAGAGCTTTAATTATAATTGTATCAACATACTTATAAATTGACGCATAATTGAGTTATGTCAGCTAAAATCATTGAGACTACACTGTAGAAATAAGTAAGCCATGCATTGTAATAGAGTATGCCCTTGCACATATCCCTAACAGAATATAAATTGTACTGTACACTCATAGAAGTTTTGTCAAAAAAACAAAAAATAAAATTCAAAGCATGCTGTTATTTCTAACAATAAAGTACATTTTTAACAGATACTGTTTCCTTTTTAAGAATTAATTTTCTGACCTAAAACGAATGTCATTTTCGAATGTTTTCTACATTCGTTGAAATGAATGCTGTTATAAAATTGAAGTTTCCATTCATATCGCTACTGATGATATTGAGAATGTAATGGTTAAAACAAAATTTGCAAACAGATAATACTACCTGTCAAGATGCGAATACTACCAAATTATAGGGTGCAGTCTACTATTGCTTTGTTTCCGCATCACGTACTCTAGTGGAAACCTATAATATTCGCGAAGCAATGGATTCCTAGTGGTTGCCGTCTGGGCTTTTTGACACAGATTTAATAAAACTGTAAGCAGAAATATTGGCTGTGAGCAATTTACACGTTTAAGCTGCGAGACATTTAGAATCAGTGTCCACTGAAGAAAAATTTCTGCTAGAAGAAACTCTGGGTGTCTCTTTTAAGTGATCGCTTTTCACCTCTATGTTCATCAAATTTTCGTCTGAACTTAATTGAGATTAATTGCTATCTATCAATGCAAATTATTTACAATTATAGAAATGGAACTCCCGAATTATTGTGCTCCTCTGTGACATGTAGGTTATAATCAGGCTTCAATGTGCAAAAATCTGATTTAAAGGGCTTTGAAATCTGCTGGCGTTCTTTCAACCTGAGAGCCACCTGGTCAAATTTACAATGATGGAAAGCAATCAGATAGAGTCATTATACAGAGTCACATCAGAATTAGGATACGGGCCGGGCTAGAAAAGGACCTGTTTCGTCCTGTTGATATTTTCGGAACGACCAGCTAAAGACAGCCCCAATAAATTTAGTATTAATAAAAGCCTTAAGTTGTTCTTTTGTTTTTTACATTAACTTCTATTTTGATAAAAAAAAGTCTAGTAAGCCAAAAGTTATCAGTAAAATTAACGTCCTGAATACGGATCATTAATTTACTGGACTGAAATAATAATTTAAAAGCGAGGCCAGAAAGCACATGAAAAGTTCACACCGCTTGAGTCCCTGATGCACATTAAACAAACAAATGTAGGAATGTTAGTGAGTTGAATGCCGTTATACATTTCAACTATTTTATATTTTGAAAATGTTTTACACACTTGCTTTTGAAAGATAGCTTAAGCAGAATGCATTGGGATTGCAACTCAAGTTAATGAAGGATATATACAATTTCCATGTAATTGAATTTGAAGTGAATAAATTTTTGTATATCTTAGGTCCAAGTGCCCCTGCTTTGACATTCACAGAAAAATCATTTGATAGATTAACCCTTGTGATTCAGCAAAATTCTAGGGCGGAATATGCGTTAGGATGCCTCTATGAAGCGTCTACTAGAAATTGCACACATCTTAAAATTACGAGCTCTCACACTTTCACTTCTCTTCGTCCAGCAACTAAGTACATAGTAGAAGTTAAAAGTATGTGGTATGATCTGGAAAGTATAATTGTAAAAAGATACATCACAACAGGTAAGATATTAACTTTTCATTTTCAAAATTTTTTATTCAAAATAATACCGTACCTTTTGCTTTTTCACTCTGCCAAAAACAACAATTTACAATAAATACATGTGCATGGATGGATTTATAAAGAGAAGGCCAAAAATTAAAACACCAAAAATTAAAATCCCAAAGAAATAAAATGCCAAAAATTTTAATCCCAAATAATGAAAATACCAAAGAAATAAAAGATCAAAAACAGACAGAAATAAAATGCCAAAGAATTAAAATACCAAACAGTGAAAATGCCAAAGAATTAAAATACCAAAAGTGAAAATCCCAAAGAATTAAAATACCAAATTAAGGGAAGGCAACCCTATATTTCTTTGGGATTTTATTTTTTGGTGTTTTAATTGTTTGCTATTTTATGTCATAAGTATTTGGTAATTTATTTGTTTGGCATTTTAATTTTTGGGATTAAATGTAATTACCCATGGATGTGACTTACCATGTAGTATGCATGTAAAGTCAATAAATGCATGTTATATCGAAAATGTTTAACATGTAAACACTAAAATACATTTAAAAGCATTTATAAATTGTATATGTATAATTCCACATTCCACTGGAACAAGCAATATACAAAGTTAATCAATTTTCTTTTAAATTACGACGAATCTCCCGTCGTATATTTATATTTTTCACAATCCTAATTCCAATTAATTGACGCATAGCAATTAAATTACTAAACTTTCTTCATTTGTAGAACTGAAAACTTAATTGCAGCCATATTATCAATAGTGCTAAGTTTAGATTTCTTCAATCATGCGTGCACTTGGAAAGCAATCATAAAAAAATCTATATTATTAGTTAAAATATATTTTAAGTTTCCCCTAAATTTGCTAAACTTTTAGTTATGTAAGCAAAAAACAATGAGCCAATTAAATATAAACGCTGTAATCATCAATATTTTATTTAAATAATATTTTTCAAAAAAAAATATATTGTATTTTAAGTCTTGAAAAGTATATATGTATTTATTGGGTACTTTTACGTTATGTCCCCCACTCATATTATTGCAAAAATAAGCCAATTTATCAACATAATAATTATAACCTTAACCCCAACCCTAACCCAAACCATATCCCAAACCAAAACCCTAGCTACAAACACACCTCTAACAATATCTCTAATCCTAACCCTAACCCAAAAATAACCCCAAACTTAAATGGAATTCTTCCCTAGCCCTAATCTTACTACAAACCTAACATTATTCTATATTCTTCATCATAACAGAGCTGACTCCATGAAAACATATTCCCTTGAACAATAACTATGTGAAAAGATGTGAGGGAAAAGGTGCTGGGTCGATTGAATAAACATTACTAAATCTTATAATTGCTGTGTAAACAAAAAAGCCGGGTGGATGAACTACTAATTAACATATTAATAGAAATTTACATATTCCTCCAAGCATAATATTTGGAGTATGGCTTGGATTAGGGTTAAGATTAGGGTTGGTGTTCGAGTTAGGTCTAAAACATACGGGAAATTGAATCAAGAATGACTACACGAGCAATGTTGAGCTGGATTTCTTATTGGCAAATTTTAATGGTCTTAAGCAGAATTGTTGCTTATAGAAATCGTTCAGGTATGCGCAGTAAAGAAATTGGTCACAGGTGATCGAGCGTGATAGGAAATGAATTTGGTAGATTGGATATAAATGTACATATATATACATATATATATATATATATATATATATATATATATATATATATATATATATATATATATATATATATATGTTTGATAACCCTATTAATTATATTAATGATAAGAAGGTATCTATATTTAAAAATGTCAAAAAGACGAAAGAACTTGTTATTAGTTTCCAAAATTTATTTTGCAAGTCCTGTGAAACTTAAATTGACGACATGATATGATAAAGTGTAAAACTCCCATTTCTTTAGTACTTCAATAACAAAAAAATCAAAAACAGTCATTAGAAAGAATTCAGCAAAGGCATTTAAAATATTGTTACATATTGTTGATTTTGAAACTGTATGATAGAATCATTTTAAGACTGAAGTCAAAATCAATGTGACAAATTATAAACTAAAATTACAAAAGATTATATCAAACTCTACACCATCTAGTTCTTTCAAAAATTATCCATTAGTGAATTGCTTATGTATATACACATATATACAAATTTCCACTTACTCTTGCCCAGTAAGCATACTGTCTGTTAAATGAAATATTCTAAAACCTTCTGTTCACAATCTGACAACACTGCCATTTGAGTCTCTAAGGTTTTTCATTACGATCTCTGTGGATATTAAAAATTTTAAGAAATCCATCAATTTACGCTTAGAATTTCTGATGTGTTTTCAATAATTTTTTAAATATTCTGGAAATGATAGAATAAATTGTGTAACTATTTCTTCAATGAAACAACATGCCGTGTAGTAAGCATGTTTGCTTGAGCAACATATGAGAAATTCTATGTCACTATTTACCCAAAGGCTACAAAGAATTTTCCAAAATATGTGAAGGTTCCTCACATATTTTTTAGATGCTTACAACTCACGAACTAATGAAAGTATTTAAAACCTGAAAACATTCTACGGCGCTACAAACTCGGACTTGGCGTACGGCGCTCCTGGACTGGACTCACACAATTTTTGTTCAGAAAACAAAAATATTTCAGGGTAGTTGTTGTTTTCATGAGCACAAGACCACCTCATTATCTTAATACTGGGTTTTGAAAGTATATGAATATTTTTTCAAAAATCGGATTTCTCCTTGAAACAAAACTGTCAATTGCATGCACTTCATCCACAAGAATAAGTTTTGACACAAATTTTCATCGTTGCAGGATTGGACCTAAAACAAGGACGTGACCAAGGGGGGACTGCGAGGGACGAGTCCCCCCACTGATTTCGGTAACCAAGCATGTATAGGCTCAATGCGATGCTTCCTACAAGGACATTAAATTAACATTTTGAATAATTACATGAGAGCTAGTATGCATGACGAAAGACTAGAAAGTGTCAGCCTTATTAGAATTGAGACTGATGTTGCTGACGGCATCGCATTGTCTAAATTGGTGGATGTTTTTAATGTAGCAAAACCAAGGAAGCTATTGCTGTAAAAGACATGATTTACATTTGTATGAAATTTTTACTTGATTCTACTTTTTCTTTATTGATTGATTGGTTTTAATGTTAGTGTTCATTTATTATGGGTATTATGTAATTAAGTGAAGTGAAATAAGAACAAAGTAAGCTAGATAAATTCTATTGAACAAAAAAAAGATTGAAATATTTTTCAAGATAAAAGAGTCAATCTCTTTAGTTTGAATATCTGGGGTATCTAAAATACCGCAAAATGTCTTTGCGTAGCCTTATGCAACAATATTTCAGATTGTAGTGCTCAAATTATGTTGAACCTTCGAATTATACTATTCTATATTTTTATGAAAAGTCATTGAATATCATCAAATTTCACTTAATTTAAATGTTTCAAAACTATTGAAAAATTATTAGCTCTTGGGTACTAAAAGTACCCCAAATGATCTTTAACTGTAAAGCTTTGCCTTCTGTAAAAAAATGGTTGCGTCCCCTTCACTGGGTTTGTGCTGGCCACGCCTCTGGCCCAAAACACAAAATTATTTTTTCTATAAATAAGAATAAAAAAAATGTAGATCAATGTTTATTAGCAACTAATCATGAAAAATCTGATGAAGATATAAAAGAAACTAAGAAATACATATATTAGAAATTACTGTTTGTTGAAAATAATACAATTCAATTGAAAAAGATCACTTAATACAATTCTAAAATTTACAAAGATAAAATATCAAAATGATTGGCTTCATCATTAGCTTATAAATATACTTGTGATGATTGTAAAAATCATACATCGGTGAAACCATCCCTCATTTTGATACGCGAATCAAAGAGCACATCAATGTCCATTTAACATCAGAAATTTTGAATCACATTCATAATATCAACATTGAAAATTTTAAGATCATTACAAGAACAAAGTATAGAAAAATTGTAGAAGCCATTCAAACTAACAACATCGATAAAACAAAGTTATTAATTAAAAAATTAATCCAACAAAGTATATTCCTTATTTTAGATTTCACTCTATAATTTTAGTGTAGTTTGCATATTGTAAAAATATGTTGCCGCAAATTATTTGCTGATGATGATTATATAATGTAATCGAAACATTTAATGTGTTTTCCTTTTAGAGTGTATTCACTAAGTAAACTTTCAAGAAAAAAAATATATATATGTATATATATATATATATATATATAT
>CABFPE010000314.1:881624-892666 GCA_900660155.1 Hofstenia miamia
TATATATATATATATATATATATTCACTCATTTATTAATGCTCTACATGACTAGCTATGTTTGGGCTTAGTTGAATTGAAAGTTTATGTACTTACAAATGAAATAAATTTGGAAAGCTCCAGCTAAAAAGCACCATTCCTATTAAAAGGGCAGTGCAATGTCACTTAGATACATAACATGCACTGGAAGAGATCATTTGTGCAGTGATATATCTGAATGTGAAACCTTCGCTGAAAAAAATTATTGAGACTTTGAATAAAATATTTTGGAAAGGGAAGAAATGTTACTAGTGATAATTTCCTTTAGTGGAAAGTTTTGCAACTGCTTATCTGCAAATTTGGCAACTTATATTGACAAAATTTGACAAAATCGACTAGAAATTAATGATGCTGCAAAGGGTATTAATGGAAAAATATGAGTTCATTCACGGTAAAATAACTGAAATATTTAAAACTTGTATGCTTGTTGGGACAGGGTATCAAAACCAGTTATCATTATCTCTTCAATGCATCAATTCCAAAATACTACCACATATCGAGAAGATATTGTTCAACTTTAAAGTTCAAGAAAAAATGTTCTTGATAACATTGATGGACTATATTGATGTAATTGCGTACAATAAACTCATGAATGCCCATAGCGATCAAATGATTATCATTACAAATTTAACAAGGTATTTGGATACAAACTTTGTAGTGGTTTGATTGAACTTAGACTGCAATGCCAAACTTGGTGTAAAAGAGAACATTCAGTGATTGGAAATTGCAAATAAGCAATCTATATAAGGAATTGAGATTTTGCTCTAGAATTCACCACAGAAAGGCAAGAAAAGCTTGTGTTCACTGCTCAAGGCTTATATATTCTGATCCATGGAAACAAAACCAACCTAAACTTTAAGGTTCTTGCAAGATCTTGCAAATTTAACTCTTAAGCTTCAAAGCAAAATATAAGCTTTTGGTTGAATTTATAAAGTAGAATACTGTAACAAATAAGTTGGTTCATTTTGTTTCAAATTCAAACTCCCACTTTGCATGGTAGACAGCAAATTGAAGAAATCATTTCTCAAAATATGAACCTTTTTTAATTTGTAATTGAAATATTCATCAAAAATTCTGTTAATTAACATGAAAGTTTTCCAAATTAATACTTTAAAGGACCAATGTAACATTAATGAAAATATGAATTCAAGAATTAGTATACAATTTGCAAGTAAATTTTGGTTTAAAATCCATGGGAAATGAATAAATTTCGTACAATTATACATGCATATATATACATGTATATATGGGGTCCGGCTCCATTAGAGATTTTTATTAAATATATCTAACAATCTCTAAAGAGATAATACAAATTTTCATATTTTGAAGTGATTGGATTAAATATTACGTTTAATCTATAGTTGCACACAGTACACGCTTTGGCGGATGAGCTCCGCGCTGAGCAAATATTACAGAAAAGCTATTAGCAAACTTAAGAAAATTTAAATTAAATTATTCACAATAACAATTCAAAAATTTTATTGCTAGTTGCACACTATGATTTACACAAATAAGGCTATTTTTAACGTTATAATTACTACATATTTTTGATTTGTATAATTGTGATTTGTAGCTACTATCAATTGAGTATGATATAGCATAAAATTTTGATTTTCCGAATTTAGTAGGTGATAGCAACAACTGTAAAACAACTCGTCATAAATACGTGGTAAATAACAAATATGTCTTAATTCAATTAACTTTCAAAAACAAGAAAAATTATAAATATAACTTTCTTTATATGCATAGCAATTGTTCTCGTAGGCTAAGATTTGATTAGTTGATAAAACTATACGCAACTGTATTAAATATATGCTAAGCTTGACAAGTATATATTCCATAGGCATATACTTAGGATGCAATTATATATATATATATATATATGTATATTCGCTATTATGATTATATCATATTATATTATATTATATTTGTAATATTATATTAATTCCCTCATTATGTTATTTTTCATTATATTATTAAAAATAATAACAATAGTAATGGTATTATTATATGCAGTGACAAAACGCAACTTCTATTATTTCGTTATTGATAGTAATTAGAAATATTCAACCACAGGACGTAGTAAAATTTTATCATGAAATTTAGACCATTTAGCGCATACATACAACAAACCTAAGGAACTGATAACAAACTATGTACAGTTCCAAAGATTCTCTTTTTTATACTTTAAAGTTCTTGAAGCAGTCATTATCCTTAATTAAAGTATTAAATGGGTTTTCAAACCTGATTTGCTTTACAGGGTGACTCTAAGAAACTTTGGTTCAATATTGTTCTACAAACACAAAATTTCTTTAAAGTGGCTTAGAGATACTTTAAAATACTAAAGCACTAATATCTAAAATCTGTAATAGTCTTCAAAATGCTTAATATGTTTGTAATATCCTCAAATTGCAATTTATGCACTTACTGAATTTACTGCTTTGATTTAGAATCGATATTATAAACTGTTGGGATGCAATTATATACAATGATCTATAATTACTGTACTGAGCAAAATGATATATTTTTCCAAGCTATATGATTGCCCAACAAGTAAGATTCGAAATCCAGGGACTTTGTTATAATTTAAGTGGGTTTTTTATATGTCATATTTTGCCCCGGGCCCCGCGCAAGCTAAGGCCGGCCCAAGTTGCACATTCATTTAAAAACTACTACGGACATCTTAAACACAATATCTATCAAGAAACAATGAAACTTGATTTAATAAATGCTATCTAAATTATCTACAGATTCACTTAATTAGCCAATCAATAAAGACAACGGCCAGTCGATGCTGGGCCCCTTAGTAATATGAATTTTGTTAAGGATTTCTTCGTTCTAACGCGATGCATGATGAAAATTATTGCTTTTTGCGGGGCCTTTAGCGATGGGCCCTTGCGTTCTTGTGTAAACTACGCTGTTTTGTAATATGTGATTTAGAATGCGTTCATATTTAATGTTGCATTTATATAAACTCTTGGCTTAAATTAAGCCTCCATAATATGATATATTAATGAAAAAATATAAAATATACTTATGATTTTAGAATTTCATCTAAAAAATTGTTAAGTCTAAAGTCTCTTCTTAGCTTGCATGCAGATACAGGTTGCAGGGGCGTATATTGTATTGCAATAACATTATTTAATATTTTTCGGCCACAAAATAAAGTATTCAAATGTGTTTTTATGTAATGCAAATTTGAAAGAAACTATTTCTGAGTGAACGTTTATTTCTAGTAATGGATAACACCTTCATTGAGAGTTTTAATTCATAGGCGCCGCTAGCGGGGGCAAGGGGGCAGCTTGTTTGTTTACAAAGCAATTATAAGATTTGGCAATATTTATTCAATCAACACAACACCTTTTCCATCTAATCTTTTCAAGTAGCTTCTTTGTTTCAAAGCCTTCTTAAAAGGCTCTATCATTGTCAAGAACATAATATAATGTGAGGTGTATGGTTGGGGTTTAGATTAGGGTTAGTCTAGAATTTAGTTAAAGTTAGAGTTGTGTTTAGGGCTGTTTTGGATTAGGGTAATTGATAGACAGTTAGAGTTAGGCTTGAAGTTAGGGTAATTGTTTAGGATATGGTTTGGGTTATGGTTAGGGTTAAGGTTATAATTATTATGTTTATATTTTAGCTTATTTTGCAAAAATTTGAGTGGGGAGGAGAGGAGACGACGCAAAAGTAACTAGATATCTTAGAAATTTTTCACTGTTTTAATTTTTAGAAAATCTTACTGAAGATTTGAAAGATGGTTCTGCTAATATTTTACCTAGTAAGTTTAATTATATTTCCTAAATATTAAAGTTTAAAGCACTACATTCAAATTGGACTTAAAATTTTATTTAAAAATTCATTTCTAATGCATACATGTAATTTATTCAGAGAATATTTATAAAAAGACATCTTTGAATGATATTAACATCTCTAGAGCATGACCAAAATTAAGTGTATATTATTGTTTTGCATTTAGAACTAAAATCAGGAGAAGCAAATTCAAGTAAACTACTTCATCATTCAAGTAATGAAGTGGGCAGTTTCTTTAAATTCTCAAATTCTGTTTCTCTTATGTTGATTGCAATCTCAATTTTAATACTACTTGCATTAAATTTACTTCAACAATGTACTAAGAAGTTGATCAGTAAAAACTCCCATGTAAGTATATTTCAATATAGATAAATATATCATTATTTTAAATTACTGTTTCTAATTGTGTTAAAAAAATATGTAAAATATTTAGATTTTCATAGCAAGCAGAAATTCAATCTTGCGTCCATATTCAATAATGTAATCAAATTCTATATGTAGTGTGGTTGTAAAGTAAGATTTAATTGAAAATATCTATTATAACAACAATTTTAAACATTAAAAAAATTAAAAGTCATAAAATGACATTTTATCTTTACACCAGTAACTGAAAATACCATGGAAATAAATCAGCAAATCTTGTAAGCTTCTCCAATTTTTGAATTTGCATCAGCATTAATGATGGCCACTCTCTGTTGGCCAAATTAATAATTATACTTGAACATTTTGAAAATTAATATAACTAATTAATCAATAATCAGGTGTCAAAATGAGCTTGACAAATTAAACTCTGTTTAAAAATACTTGTCTAATGAAGTATGTGGCTTGTGAATATAACTAATCTCATTAGGAGTAATTATGTAAATATAATCATGAGGCTCACTAAACTATATGTTATAACACACAGGATTTGGCCATTTGTCAGAAAAAAGTGTTTAGTAAAAAACTATGTGGTGAGCCCCATAAAGAAGGGATAAAGCATTTGTTTATGTACTATTTACTGAAAAGGAGGAAAAGCAAGTGAAAAAATTATCAAATAAGTGGGCAGGTACCTATTTAATTGACAAAATTGCTTGATCATAGCAATCACATTTATATAATGCTAAAAATGTCCATTTTCAATGGCTAAGGTAAGCAATTAAGGACATAGATGCTGTGTTAATAGATGATAATGAGGACTTTACATTATTAGACAGTAATAATAATTGCTATTTTCAATTCAAAGATTTTTTGAATTTGAGGAAGAGGAATTTGATGATTTTGATTATTTGTAGGTTCTTCACAGAGAGGCTAGAAACAGAAAAACTTTGATCTCAATGTATTGGATTTAAACCTCATTTGTTTGTTAGTCATGAACTCAAAGAAGGAAAAGTTGAAGCCCACTTGCCATCAAAATAGAAGAACAAAATGCAGAATGAGCTGTAGCAATGGTTCAGATTCCTTGAATTGTCATGATAGACTTATATCCTGGGCCAAAGGGAAAGGAGAAGACACATGTAGATCCAAATGCTGAGAGTCAGCTTGACATCACCTGGGCTGTTACTGAAAAGAAAGCAGAAACCATAAGCAGTGCTGGATGTGAGGATTGGCTTAATTAAGGAGACTGTTATCTATTGAAGATTGTGAAGATGGCTCAGCACCTGAAAATAAAGTAAATCAAGAAACCATGGACACCATTGATGATCAAATAGAAAATTTTTTTGATAATGTGTGGATTAGATCACAGTGAGTAAGCCTCCTAAATATTTACACACCCAATATCTCAGTTAATAAATTTATTTATATTGACTTGATATTTTAGCAGAAAGACTCCAATCCACCAGAGAGCAGTAGATAGGCCAGACAATACAGTTATTAGATATAGATATCAACTTTACTAGTGTAACAGATTTTCACATAAACTTTGCATTAACCCAGAATGAGAAAATCTTGAAAATGATTAGTGAGATCTGGAAGGAGATAAAAGCTAGAACTTTACATCAGTTTGAATTGCCTTTCCTTGGCATTGCAAATCTGTTCAGAGAGTATCATGAAATGGTGGAAAATCTGATTAATGAAGTTCAATAGGTGTATGAGATGAAGGAAAATGAAAATTTCAAGAACAAATTGCTTAGAGGAGTGAGGGTACCCAATATATTGTATAGGTTTGAGGTGTGATCTATCTGCTAGTGATCTTCTTGACAAAAAACACATATACAAAGTTCAATCAATAAAAAAGAAAGGGAATAATAAACAAATAAGATTCACCATGAGATAATAGTCTGCTCCTTATCTTGGAAGTCAGTTGATTGCTTAAAGTTACAGTGAAGACATAACCACCAATTCAAAAATATATACATATGATGCATAGGAGTCCAAAACAATTTTGGATAAATAAGTCCCAAAATATTCAGTAATCATTTATGCTTCTGTAACTCTGATACCAACATTTTCACTGATAAAATACAAAGATACATGTGGGGCCCCATATGTGAAACTAAACTCAATTACTTTCTGTCCACATTGGGACTGTTTTTTCAGGACTTTTAATAAAGAGACAACAAGGATCAATAATAATTTTTTGTGATGGATTATATGGAGACCATTAATAAGAAGAAGATACTTTTTAATGAGAGTTACAAATATCTTGCCTGTTCATAAAGTAAGATATTAGAGTCCAGCTGGGATGTTTATAACCAATGCAAAGTCAAAAACAATAACTGTGGACTACATAATGCACATACCAGATCAGTTCTATAAAAAAACAGCAGGACTTTTTGGAACCACCAAAGTCGAAATGTCCCTATTGATTTAAAATCTCATGCAATCAATTAACATAGAAACACTCAGACTAGTTGAGAAGACAAATAAAATCCAGTCATCAATTAATAATGATGAAAAACTTTTAGTGATTGAGAGAGATTCAGAAGGGTAGAGACAAAAACATAGTTGGCCTGATGAAAATATTTCCAACAAAGATGATGATAAATGATGGTTTTTTCTGCTAAGACATCCAGGGAAATAGTTGGCTTTCAACATTGAGTGCAAAACAGTTTAATTGTCAATAGCTAAAGCTGAAAGGGAGAAATTGATATCTCAAAGTTTAAGTCAGAAATTTTGAAACACATTAAAGTTGGCCTACATTATCTATCTTCTTGAAAAAGGTAGATTTAGGGAAGCTGAGACTAATATTGAATGCCATATTCTGTGTGTGTGCTGCCTCTGTATTGTTTATCAGAACTAATACTACAAGCATGGTGCTCAGATAAAAAGAAACCATTAATGCTCCATTATCTTGATTCTAAGAACTACTTGAGTAGCTTCAGTGAATAGATTACCCATCATGAGTCCTTATGCAGATGACAAGTAGGAAATAATATGTATTTGTAGAGTTGGAATAATGAACTTGCTAAAAAAATAACAGAGGAATATAAAAGTTACTAATGGGACTGACTTTGAAATCAATACCTTAAGATTAGTGTTTGAAAGGGGGCATGTAGTATAATTTGGAGAAAGATGTGCCTATGTATTATTTGTTAGAGAAACAAATTTGTCAAATAAGTAGAAACTAATATTGAAATAAAAACAAATTGGTTTTTCAGGATTAATTGTTAAAATAGCTCCAGGAGAAACTAATATAAAAATGTCATATTTTCAATTTCATTATATAATTTTATCTTGATTTTGATGTTTCACTGTTTTTGATTAAACACAATTCTTCCCTTGTTTTAACTATGCCTTTCTTAACTAACCTTTGCAATTAAATCTTTTTTGAATTATACAAGTGTAAGCATTGTGCAGGTAAATTTTGTTTAGTATTGAATCTGGTCTTACTTTGTTTTTTATAATAAAACTGATACATATAGGGCAGAACAATCTTAGCATTATTGGAGCAAACTAGTTCTGTGATAAATCTTCAGTGAATATGCCTGTTTGAATAGCTAAACTTTATTTCTATTGTAATAGAGTGATGATTAGCCTTGTAAAAGAAAGATTAACTTTTTATTAATTTAATTAATTTTGTGCTTTGTTCATGAAAATATATTAAATAGTTTTGCCATTTGACATTATACTCCTTGCTGAAAAGAATTATGACCAAAGCAATAGCAACTTGTATCACTCAGTTAATAGTGTTAATACATTGTGACTTGGCAAATTGAAAACATGCAATGTGCAATTACCATGAAAATTGAAATGTGATGCAAATAATGTAGAATGTTCACCAGACTGAGCCTCACCATAGGAGCTGTCAGTATTCTCTTACATTTGTTAACCTTGATCTGTTCAGGTTTCCAGTAAGTGTAACTATAACTTAGATTTGTTTTGACTATTAATTATCAATCGTATTGATGAGACTCAATTGATTTTGCAGCTTGAACAGTTTGGTGATATAGATTATTCTGTGCGTCATGCTTGCGAAAAATGCTCTAAGGATATTTCTGACAAGGACGTATCTGTTTTGGATAATCTTATCATGTGTACTGAATCTGTTAGTGCTGATGAGCAAATGGGATGGCTTTATGTTGCAGGATATATTGCAAAACGTGTCGACAACTAATCTCAAGAATACTCTGAAACTTCAACACATGCATTTTTCGACCAGATTAATTGAGGCAAGTTAAAATATCCCACAGATGAACTTCTGAACTTTGTCAATCTTGCATATTATTTTTTTCAAAATTCTATAAAAGATTTTGTCGAATCAGTCTTGCAAAAGCATTTTCATATGTGTGGAAATTTTATATAAATGATCATTTCAATGAAAAGGTGCTTATCATTTTATCAAATATTTTTTTAAACAATTTGTCTAAGTTTGAGAGCAGTATTAGTAGAGATGGTGTTTCTAATCGCAAAATTGCTAAATTTCGGTAACAGTAGCATTTTGAAAAAACTTTTTATGTTATAAAAGTTTATAAAAGCCATAAAATTGTTGCTTATAAAATGAATTTTGCAGTTGTTTTATATTATCTTTATATGACAACGTCTGATAATTGTTCAGCCTCCGCTAGAAAACGTGAAATATTTCCAGTGTCATGGTCTGTATTATAGATTGCCTTGGTGCTTACTAATGATCACTCACAACTCGACTTAAAATTTTTGTATTGTGTGATGTTGTGTTTCACTTCTAATAAATAAACTGACATAAGTTTCGTACAACCTGATTTGTCACTAGCTGCTTCATTAACAATTTAGTATCTTTAATATTTTGTAATTAAAGGAAAACTATTGGCATTCACAATACTGATTAAATACATAGTAGCTTCCTAACCTACATTTAAACAAGATAATTAATATAATAAATGGTCTCAATATCGGTCACTTTATAGTCAACAATTTAGATCTAAAAAGAGATTAAGATATATCCTACATTTGGTTAGCTAGCAGTTTCCGAATTCTTATAATGTACATGATGGAAAGCGATCTATTCAGCTAAACAGGAGATGAAAAACTCTTAACTGTACCCCTAACTTAAATGCATTTCATGAATCAGGGGCAAAGAACCTTGAATTGGTCCCGTCATGGGATCCTGACCACTACTCTGCATGAACTGTTTAGCTCAACATTTCTATTAATTAATCAATCCATAAATAAGTGCAAAATAAGAATTCCAAAAAATATACTTCATCAATTTTTACAATTTCTTCTTTCTATTTATACTTTTAATCAAAACAAATACCTGTCAATTTGAATTTTAAATAACTAAGAAACTTCTGCCTAGTTTACTAAAAATAATGAGAAGCGATTTTGCCCTCACATTTCTGCCAAATTAAGTTATCAAAAGTACTTGCTCATACAATTTTATACTTGATTTATAAATCTTGGTTATCAAAATATCATCAATTAAGTTGCTTAATTAATTTTAATAATCTTTCTTTCCTTTTCAATCTTGGTTTTCAACAGCTTCAGTGATGGATTATGCTACAATATAGTTGTTTATATGCAGAGTTATTTATATGCGGTTTTCCTAACAAGCTTTTGCTTTCAGTTTGTAAACTGTCATTTATTAAGCAATACAGTAAAGACAATCATGGTATAAATTTAATTAGGGTACCACATTGACAAGTAAGCAATGACAGGAAGTACCACTAATTTTTCACTATACTGCGTCAGGGATCTGCAACACCTGCTGGTCTTTTTTATTGGTTCCACTTCGGGCTGAGGCCCTGCATATCTTTCAACTCTAGTTACAATTCAGTTGTAACTAAATATTAATAAGTGTCAACTTGTAGTAGCAAATTCAGAAAGTTAGCTACATCCACAGGAGGATAAGGCATCAGAATACTGCACATAAAACAGTGACATTAATATTTCCTAACGTCAAATCCAGTCAGTTGAGAATTCTACAAATGAATCATTATATCACTAGCATTTATCTATTTAAATTTGGTGGTAACTGGTAATTGTAAACAATTTTTGCTAGTCACTATAAATTAGCATGTAAATTTATTGATTACAGATGGAATTTAGCTCCTAGAAATAAGAAATTTGAATTAACAATTATTGTCAGATTAGAGGAATTTAATTAACAAGACCTGTAAGTGATATTGTTTTTGTATGGTACACCAGATATTGTTATAATGAATTATGACATTGTAATGAAGGTTATTAACAATAAACTTTTTACCCAAGTTCAGTTGTTCATTAACTTATTTAATTGTAATTTTTGCATAATGCATCTAAGCTAAATTTTCTACATGGCAATTGTGGTGGTGAATTTGCTGATTGAAGTAGATATTGCCTAATAAGATCTATCAATGTATTTATTATCTAATTGATTGTTAATAAGTTAAAGAAATGCACCAGATATTACACAGTGACCCCAAGCAGTGAAATTAACAAAATGCATAATATTTGATGGCTAAAACCCATTTGATCTATCAATCATATTAGCATGTGTCTCTATTGCTTTGAAATTGCTTAGTTTGAAAATATAGTGCTTACTGAAGAATATAGCACAATGACAACACTTTTAGAGTTCTCAGTCAGAATCGTTCAGTGAGAAAGAAAAAGGTGTTGAAAATTTATACTCAGATGTCTTTCCAGAGGTATCGAATAATGGAAGTATTGCTGAATATATGAATACTTAGTGTTAGAATAACTCTATGTAAGTTTTCCTATTTTATAGTTTTTGTTAATTAAAAGTTCAAATTGCAAAAGTGTGCAAAAATGGAAAGAGATTTTAAGTTCTTTTGTGACGTATATATATATATATATATA
>CABFPE010000314.1:902448-922811 GCA_900660155.1 Hofstenia miamia
ACTTTCTTTGTTCAATATGTATATACAGAATAAAATTAATTCCTAACTGAAAATATATAAAATTTCTTGCATACATTTTTTAAGAGAATGCTACAGCAAATATATCTCTAACGCCAAATTGTATCGAACCGCTATACAATAATTGTAATAAATTGTTGTAAAATTTCTTAAGGTTATACCAGAATTTAGCTGTTCTCGAAAAATAAGGCCTTGAAACCCACGTTAAAATGGCATTCGTTTGTTAACATTTTGCTCACAAGTCGTATTTTGCCAAATGTCTCACAAAGTGAATTTAGTCATGAATCCAGTTGTTTTCTCATCTTGTGGCTATGCAAAATTTTTTGAAGGAACAGATGTTAGATAAATATTCTTCGAAAATTACGTTTTATATTGTATGAAATCAGAGCTAATGATTCCATTTGCGAAGCAGGAATTATCTCATGTCAATGAATTTCCAAATTCCGTTATAAGATGTTATACTTGATTACTGAAATGATTCTGCTAAGCAAATGATTAATTTTATATTTTGTTATTGTTCATTGTTAAATTTGCTTCAACTTTTGCTTAATTCAGCCTGAAAGTTGTCGAAGTTATTCTTGTTAGACTACATATTTAGAAATTTAATTGCGAATATTTAAATTTAAAGAAAACATGTATAAAATTTATCTGCCCTGACAAAACAGCTTAATTTCGCAATCATTATTACGTTTGAACTGTTTGAAATTAGTGGTATAAATAGGTCCTGTTCCACATAAGTGTAATGTCACTCAGTGTACAATCAGGGCTTCTGTATTTAATTGGTTGTACCTATTAGGCCAGTAGCGACTATTAGCAAAAGCCTAGGGTCCCAATTAAGCATCGGAGTCCCGGTTATGGTAGCCAGGGAAACCAGTAGCAAATATTAGCAAAGGTTTCCTTGGTTACTGTCGATATCTTCTATTTTATATTATTATACATAAATATAGTAGTCGCTGAGTAAAACCTGGAGTTGCTGAGTACTTTAATAGGGCTAAATATACAAATTCTTTCAGTTGAATAATGTTTTACTTATTTACCTACTAGTAATGTGCTTCGATTATGAAAGCACCAATAATTATGATAATTGTCATAATAACGTTTGTAGTCATAGTAATAATAATCAACAACTTTAAATTCAAACAATTCAGACATTTTAAAATTATGTGTGCATTAACCAATGACGGTGCTTACTAATGAGTGGACACAATTCGACTTACACTCTTTTGTAATGTGTTTTGTTGTGTTTTCATTTGACACATAATTGTCATGAGTCTTTGTAATCTGATTTGGCACTAGCTGCTTCATTAACAATTAATTAATAATTTTGCCATTACCAAAATCTATTGGCATTCAAATTACTAAGTAAGCAATCAGCAGCTTCCTAACCAACATGTAGTGTAGCATAATGCGCCAACTAAAGGGCATGACGACAAAAGGCGATAAAACTAACATACAGAATAGTCCGCACTGCCAACTAAAGGGCAAGTGGACAAAAAGTAATCGAAGTCCCAACTTTCCTTCAAGTACTCCACACCTCCAAATAAAGGGCAAGTGGAGGAACGAGTATCCAGGAGAAGGTGTAAGTGGTGGAAGAACTGTAGTAATACAAAAGCAACTAAAGGCTGATGGTACTACAGAATCCGCAGCTGGTCAAATGGTAATGGAATGTCTGGAAGGGAACTGACCAAAAGGGTACCAACTGGAATCCATTCACAGTGGTTTGGAAATAGAGTACAGACTGAGCACCAGTGGAAGAAGACCTCTTATCCTCACTCAGGATGGGCTACATGCCCCCTCAGAAAGTACAAAAACAATGTTGGAAAGCACAATGCACTCCACAGAATGCAACAAAAGGATGTCAACAATAGATGGAGAGAAATTACACCTATATTTTATTCCGAAAATAAAGGTGATTCACAATGCATACGAGAAATTATCCCCAGATACACGAAGTCCTATGAGAAAAAAACAAGAATGGAAGAAACAAATTTACAGGTAGTGCTGGACAAAAAGAATTGCCCAATGGTGAGAACAGTCATTAGTTATCCACAGAGGGTGAACGTAATGTTAGAGAGGCCCTACTTCAGTAGCTCTATACACATAAATTTCTTTGACAACTTTACATTAGCAGACGTGCAGAATATCATTGTAGCAAAAGAAAAGATTGCTAAATTAGAGCAGATTAATCTGGATAAAGATAATCTAACAGTTATTCATATCATTAAAGAAAAGGAGTACAATAGTAAATTGGAGAAGCAGCTGCAACTTACGTTGAAGATTGCAGATTAATATAAAGCACAACTGGTGATCATAGCAATTACAATGATGGAAGAAATACCGAAATTTCTGTACGACATGAGCATGCAAGTGCAAAATATATTCTTAAACGAAAAAACGCAGGATGAAACAATGATATCCCAATTAATCAAACTCGATTTACAAATAGATTACTGGGGAACAGTCTATTGATCAATGGTAAAGCCGTAGGTAGCCATAGAATTGTACCAGCAAGCCAAAACAATCGAATTAACTACGACAGCAGAACACATTGGAAAAATTACACAACTGCACATCAAATGCAGTATTAATCAGAGACAAGAGCATTTGAGAGAGATCCAAGATACATGGAAAAACATGAAAGTAACTAAAACGACGGAAAAGAAATGGCTGAAAATTCACATAGAAGCACTGTCAAAGAAATATCATAAATCAGTAGAAATAGTATTACCAGAGCTTAACAGGGCATATGAGCTGAATACGAAGAACTTCAAAACATACATATTTGATGAAATAAACGCAACAGAAATTAGATATTGAATGACAATATGGATACTGGCGATCTACCTAACACAAGATGAAAGCATAAAACTACTGCTATTGAGAAAAACATGAATGAAGCTAAGCAAGGAGAAAACCTATGAAATCGCGTTCTCACCAATCAATACTGCCAATAAAACTGGATGCTGAAAGGAAATATAGAAAAATTTGTGTTGCCAGATAAACAAGAGAAACCAGTGCAGACAGCACAGAAAAATATTCTGAGAATCAATCACAGAAAAATATCTGATGTGAAAGGTAACAATGGTCATGATTGCCAACAAAACCAGGATGTGCCTGAACGAAATGTCTTTATTTGATGACGTGACATGAAAGTACATATGGGGTGCGACGTCCAAAATTAAATTACAACTAATTGAGGAGCAACCATGGATTACTAATCAGCAACTGATAAAATGAAGAAGAATGAACCCAGTAGAGATAATGGAAACAATTAAAGCCAAGTTCGCGAAATCACATGGAGAGAGAGAGCTGTCCTCAAATTAATGAAAGCTGAGGAGGGCGTGTAGCATAATCCTTCTAAAAACACAAATTCAACAGCTAAAAGGAGAAGTAAAGGAATTAAAAGAAATTTGATATTTAGAATGAATGCTATTAATGGCTTTTCATGCATTGATCATGTGGACAAATATTTGCAGAAAACATATCTTGTCAGAAACCCAGGTATAATAGACTTCCTGTTAATTTAAGGTTACTATGCTGGGCGTGGAAAGACAACTTACAACAGTAGACAGGTGTTTTGTTTGACTGTTGAAATAGTGCAAACATGTTGTTAGAAGTCTGTATAAATAGCTACTTTGCAGTGTGAATAGTTGATGGATTAAGTTCTTTGGAATTTTACTTATCTACTTTTTATTCTGGTTTGATCTATAAAATAAATGTGCAGCTAAGTATTTCTTGCATGTAGTGATTGATAGGCTGTTGCGAGAGGAAAAGGTATTTGGTGCCTTGATCAATCACATGCATTTAAGTTATGACTACATATAGGCGTTTTTACATCATGCTTAGCTGGCTACTGATCTTGCATTGTCACACATAGTAACAAATTCACAATAAGGCTAGTCAGCCAAACCTGTTACTGATCTCTTATCTTATTTTAGATCCAAATTTGTAACAACTAGGAGACCCATAATGAGACTGATAATGACTGTGTTTATCTTAGTATCATATTTTATTGATTATATATATTTTAAATGTAGGGTGTAGGAAGCTGCTTTATTTTCTAGATAGTTTTTAATCCTTTCTATTTTGTTTATGCTGCTTTATTAATTAACTAGTTTTTACCCACAGCTAGTATCTATGCATCCTTGTGTATAAACTACTTTATTAAACCACACAATATTGAGCCTGAGATATGAAGGCGAGATGTGCTTGGTATTTATTATCACTAAGTAGTTAGGGTACACATAATAAAATCAGCCTTCGTGAGAATGAGCTGAGCTGATGGAGTTGGACTAACCAGAATGGCGGATGGCTTCTTGGTGATCAGATACCACTTCAGGCAGTGGGCCCATCATGAACTAGAGTCTCTCTCATCTTGTTACCTAAACAGTATTGATTACTTGTTATACTTATACTCGTGTGAACCTAAAAGCAGTTTGGTCTACATTAATGTGTACATGAGACAACAAAGGTTCAATCAGTTATGTAGCATAATCCAAAGATCAACGCCGCTAAAGAAGAATAAAAATGAGATTAGTTGGTCAAAGAAGATTATCATTGAATTATGATTAAATTAATATTAATTGTAAATCAAAATCAGTTTAAGTTTAGCATCATTAATTTTATAAATGCAACTAAGAGAGAACATTACCAAATAGTACTTGTTGATAAACAATTTGGCAAAACAAAGGGGGCAATATCACTTCCACTATTTTTAGCCATCTTGGCAGACGATAATTTGAAATTCAAATCGACAGGTACTTTTTGAATCAAAACTATAAATAGAGAGAAATCATTTTAGAAAGCTGTTGAAGTAAATTCTTCGAAAATCTTATCTTTAGATTTAACTTGGTTTGCTTATTATTAAATCATGTCAAGCTAAACGATAAATGCATTAGTAGTGGCGAGGGCACACATTGGGAGTGATTCGAGGGTCCTTGATCCAAGCCACAAACCTGCATCTAGGTTAGGGATATGATTAGGAGTTTTTCTCCATTTAGCTGTCTATTGATTCTTTCTACAACATGTATGCAATAATAGAACTTAAGAAAAAAGGCTAGTTAGCCAATTGTAGGATATTATATTTTATATTAACTAGACTATGTAGGAGACCCATAAATAGATTGATAATGAGACTGAGCATGTATTACTAATTAAATGTAGGTTAGGAAGCTGCACATAATGATTTAATTAATTATTTAACTTATTTAAAGCCAGTATTTTTCGGTAATGGCTAAACATGTATTTGTTAAGCAGCTAGTGACATTGCCTGGTTGCAAGTATAAATTACACATTACAAACTGAGTTTAAGTCGGTTACATCCAGCCTTGAGGGTTGCACTGAGTTAGGATAGGGAACACAAGCTACTTCATTGAGCTGAGATTTGGAAACAGTCCTTCAGCAGAGAAGAGGACTAGGTTGTTGGAAGATTGGAGATCAGAGTAGGATGGCGGTCTATGGAAGATCAATCGTCAGGGAAACTGCAGTCATCAATTCATACCTACATAGTATTTAACTATGTTGGAGTTTAATAAAAGTTAACTACAATTGTTAATAAGATAAAAGCAGTTGATATAAGTACACCCTACCTGCAATTAACAAAGAATTACATTGAAAAGGAATTAATCAAGTTATGTTAAAGCTTGGTAGCAGATGCTACAGTTAGACATTACCCCACTGTGGAGAATCTGCTAATCATTGTTACTAAATATATCTCAGTTAATGCACATCTCAGCCTGGGTGATGATTCTACATTAGTATAATTAATATAAAAAATGGTCTCATTATTGATCACATTATAATAAATAACTTACATTTGGCTAACTAGCCATTTATTGAGTTTATTATTGAGTACATGTTCAAATGCAATTGGTAGTCAGATAAACAGGTAATCAAAACCTTGTAGTCATACACCTAACTTAAGTGCATTTCTTGATCAGGGGCAAAGAACCTAGAATTGTTCCCTCATGGTATCCTACAACTACTCAACATGAACCATTTAGCTTGACATTGTTAATAATTAAGCAAAACAGGTAGTAAATTAAGATAAGATATCCAAATAATATACTTCAACAATTGTTCCAACATTTCAATGCTATTTATACTCTAATCAAAATAAGTACCTGTTGATTAACTAGACATTTCTACCTAGTTGGCTAAAAATAATGAGAAGCGATTTCACCCTCAATGTTTTGTCAAATCAGTTAGTTGTCAAACACTTGCTTTTATAATTTTTTGTATTTCAATTTTTAAATCTTAATGAGCACACTTCATCATTTAAGTTGCTTTGTTGTTTTTAATCATTTGTTTCTTTCTTCTTTTTTATCTTAGTTTTAGTAGCTTAATTGATTGATTAGGCTGCAATTAGGTGTCTGCGCCCAGAATGAGATAAAAAGACCTGATTCAATTTTTTTTGATAATGTAAATTATATATAGATGCCTGATAACTTAATTGAATATTTTGTGAGTATGTATCATATACATAACAATACAAATGCTGACGTATTCAAAACAATTCTAAATATATTTCCTCACTCAAGAGAGGTAAGCAGCAAAACAATAAAAATTGAAATTGTAAAAAAATGACTGCTAACTTGAAAAAACTGATGTCAGATTTGGATTCCACAATATCAAATTGACAAAGTTTTATTAAATGCAAGTTGGCAAAAAAATTTTTTTATTTGTAATACAGTATAATTTTGATTAATTGTACATACAAATACTTGTCACCAAAATGTTTACAAAAATTAGAGGAAAAATCACTCCTCATTGATTTAGTTTATTCTGAAGGGCAATGCAGACAATCTACATTGTTTAAGGGAAATTGAAACACTACAGGTACTTTTTTTATGGTTAAACATGTTTGTAAAAAATATTTATAAATAGTTACTAAAAAAAGAATTACATTGATAAAATATAGTCTTTGGAATTGAACTTATCTTTTATTTATTATGGTTTGCATTATTAAATAATATTTTAAGCTAAGCATTTCATTCAAAAGTAGCAGTCACGATACCATTGTGAGAATGATTATTTAGGATTGAGTCCCTGACCTAAAAATGCATTTAGGTCATGAATAGGCATGAGGTTTTTCCATTATTGTGCTTAGCTTGCTATTGATGTAATTCGAGATTCATATGCAGAAGATATAAAAAAAGTGGAACAGATAATTCAGGACCCAAGATACATCAAATCAAAAAAATAGTGCTGGGGGAAGATAATGCAGAAAGAATATGCATCAAGGGAGAGATCAGCCCCTACCACTTATTCAAAATGGCAAGGAAGTCCACAAGCAAATAGAAGAAAGAAAGCAGTGAACACAACAACAATGAAGACTCTAATCCTACACACAGAAATAAATGACATATTTTGGTTAGACTTATGGTGGAATCAATACAAGTACTACAACATCTTGATGAGCATTGAGATAATTTTGATGCTAAGAGGCAATATGAACAACCCAGGAAATATGACCAAAGAAGATGTCAGAAATAATCTGTTTCTTCTTCAAAGAAGTAGCAAACCCACGAAACTAACCAAGGTGCTTAAGTTCTTCTACCCGGAAAGTGAACTAGATACGTCATTAGCACACTCATCAACTGTCAATGCGCACATG
The DNA here is from genome assembly GCA_900660155.1 of Hofstenia miamia. Lineage (NCBI taxonomy): Eukaryota > Metazoa > Xenacoelomorpha > Acoela > Hofsteniidae > Hofstenia > Hofstenia miamia. The sequence goes on from CABFPE010000314.1 coordinate 910,082, forward strand.
ATGATAATGATTGCCTTAAAAGGCATATGGCTCTACAAAAATTTTTTTCAGATTTTCACAGAACAATTAAATGAACTACAAATGAAAATTACAGTGAACACAGTGCTGAAAAAGATGAAGTATCTGCAATGTAAGGAAACCAATTCAACTTAGCTGGATATTATTCTGAAATTAATGAACAAACTAAAATACCAAGTAATACAATGGAAAGATGAGTGAGCTAGATACTTGATCAAGGAAGCACATATATTAGTCCACAAAGAGAAAACAGAGCTTCTCAAATAAAAAGCTAAGCTAAAGGGGGCAGGTGACAGAATGCAAGCTTAAAGGCATTCTTTTCAGCCTCACCTAAGGTAGCAAGGTGCAAACATAAAGGCACAAAAAAGAACATAGCAAAAAACAGTTTGGCTGAAAGTCATTTGCTTGGCTTTTGACTGAAACAAGACTTAACAAAAATTTAAATTTTGAAGTGATTGATCAGGAAAAAACTGTTAAACAAGGCCTGTAAGTGATTTTAGTCTTTTTAGTTAAACCAGTAAATAATCAAGAAAGGAAACTGAGTTATAATAGAATTCATAATCAATAAACTTTTACTAAAGTTCAGTTGTACTTTTCCTATACATAAATTTATCAGAATACTGACTGAAAGTCAATAGCTAAGTTCTAAAGTGGCAATGGTGTTGGTGACTTTGCCAATGATCATGAATGGTGCAAACTAATATCTATTCTGGATTATATTTAAACTTATGAAGTCTCAACTACTATCTAAAATTTCTAACTAAACTTTTAATCAATTAATTCATTGAATTCTTTTTGATTATGCAAACATATTTGTTCAACTATGGGATGTTAAATCTAATCTTTGTTGCTATAAACTGTTACTAAATAATTCAATGATGACAACAGAAATTAAAGATGCTTGTATCCCCAATGGTTGAAAAAGAAGATTAAGTTAAATTTAGTTAATGATTAATCTATTAATTAAATGTTTAATTAATATGAACAATTCATTAAAATTATATTTAATATTGTTCTAAATTCTGATTAATTTTGTCAACAGAATAAAATGCATTATCAGTAAACAACAACTAGTGAGGAATTTGTTGCACTGTGTATTAATTCAATCACCAAAATGTCATGCTGAATTATGCACTGTCATTAATTAATTCATTAGTATATGCACCATACTAGCAAGATGCTGTTTGAGTCAGCAATCCTTCCAGAACCTAAATTGATCAAAGTTGTATGACTTATGGATACATTATAGATATATTCAGTTATATACAAAAAGGGAACTAACAGCATAGGGAAATATAATGCTGATTATTGTAATCATTGAAATAAATAGTATAATCACTTACGGCAAAATAAAACTAAAATTGTTTATTGTAGCATCTCCTACCAAGCCCAATGCCCATTTGTTTAAATCTTATCTTTTAATTTTATGGTAATTCAGTGGGCAGGGATCCAACAGTTTCTGTCTGCTCAGCATTCCACTAATATGTCTTGATTAACTGTAATTAATCTATGCATTAATAATCACTATTTAGGTGAAATGGCTTTGCAGTACTCCAAATGGTTGGGCATCCACCCAACGCAGCTCTCCTTTTCAGCAATAGAGTCAGCAATCCAAGTTCTGAGTAGTATTTCCAACACTCAGCTCAATGAAGTTAATTATGTGTGCCAACAGCCAACTTAAAGTTGGCTGTGGTGTGCCTTAGCCTATGACGGTGCTTACTAACGGATAGACACAATTCGACTTAAACTCTTTTGTAAAGTGTTCTGTTGTGTTTTGCTTTAATACCTAGACTACCATAAGTCTTTGCAATCAGGCTTGGCACTAGCTGCTTCATTAATAATTAACAAACAAGTTTGCCATTACCAAAAACTATTGGCATTTGAATTACTAAATGAATAAGTAGTAGCTTCCTAACCTACATGTAAAATAGTTAATATAATAAATGATCTCATTATCAGTCACATTATAGTCAACAATTTGGATCTAGAAAAAGAATTAATAAATAACTTACATTTGGCTAACTAGCCTTTTATCGAGTTTATTATTAAATACATGTTCGAATGCAATTGGTAGTCAGCTAATCGGGTACTCAGAAAACTCCTAGTCATAAACCTAACTTAAGTGCATTTCGTGAATCAGCGGTGAAGAACCTAGAATCATTCCCGTCATGGCATCCTGACCACTACTCAACACGAACCATTTAGCTTGACATTGTTAATAATTAAGCAAACCAGATATTAAAGTAAAATAAGATATCAGAAGAATATACTTCAACAATGTTCCAGCGTTGTTATCCTATTTATACTTAAATCAAATTTAGTACCTGTCGATTTGAAATGTAAATTAACTAGACAGTTTCTGCCTAGTTGGCTAAAAATAACGAGAAGCAATTTCACCATTATTGGTTTTGTCAAAATCAATTAATCTACAAGGACTTCGCTTTTATAATTTTGTATTTTGATTTTACAAATTTTAATGAGCACAATTCATCATTTAAGTTGCTTATTATTTGTTTTTTAATCACCTTCTTTCATCTTTCTTCTATCTTAGTTTCAGTAGCTTATCTTATGGATTATGCTACATTATAGTACAAGATTTCACATTACATAAGTGCATAAATTGGGAAAAACAAAATTATCAAAACTTATTGTGATAATAATTGCAAATTGCAAATATTATTTTTTTGTTCATAGAATGAATTCTTGTATTATATGATTTGAAAATATTTCATTTAATAGTGATAATGTTTAAAGTGATTTTGAATTCATGTGCTTATATAATTTGAGTCTGTTTAGTAATTAGATAAACATCAGTCTTTACAATTGGTTATATTTTGACATTTGAACAATGAGATATACAGATAAACTAATTAATATTGACCGTGTCTCTGAAAAATTGCAACTTTGTATGCATAAGAATATACAGCCTGTATAATGGAAGTTCACATTACTGAAAGAATTCAAGCCATTTATTAGAGTTTTCTATGAATAAATATCTAAAATATTTTACATATTGTGATTATGTTAGAAAGGTATAATTGAAATATAATTCTTAGTTAGTTTTACAAATATTTCATTTAAAAAACGTAGTCTATTTTATTTATGAAATTGAAAACACCTACCACAATTATTTTTGAATAATTGACGTTGATCATTTTAATTCCGGTAAATTTCAAAATTAAGTGTGCCACAAAATTATGCATGCGCTATAAAAGCTAAGGAGAATACATATTTTCGCACATGCTCATGTGGTATTCTCGAAATGGGTAAAGTCAAGGATCTTTCTGAGGCTGAGAAAGTTAAATTTGTCAAAAGCCTCTGGCGAGGGTTGCTTTACATTGGGAATTTTAAAAATGCTGGGATGAGATCACTGTACCTTAGGGTTATGTCCAGAACAGTAAAAAATTCTGGAAATACATTTTATTATCAGCTGGATTCAAGTTGAAAAATCGTGACATAAAACATGTTACACGTGAAGTGGCCAGGAATCCTCTCAGCAGTGCTCAAATCTTTGAAGCAGCAAGAGTAGGGAAAATTTCTAAGTTACAAGATGTATTGGAAAAGTAAACAACCTAGAACAAAACCACTTTTAAAAAAATAGCACAAAGAAAAACGCCGGAAATGGTGATGCAAATACTTGAAATTCGATTTTAAGCATTTGGACTGACAAAATGAGAGCAACCCTCAACAGACCTGATGGCTGGGCGAAGGGTTAGATATTAAGTGATAGAAAGCATCCAATGCGTATGAGGAGACAGCAATGTGGTGGAGGGATTATGATATTTGGCAGGTGTTCATAAGCAGCTAGTTGGTCCATTCAGAATAGAAGACGAAGTGAAAATGAATTCTCAAAATTATTGGAAATTTGTAAACTCCAAGTTCATGCCATGGCCTAAGAAAAACCCTGCTAAAACAAGGAAGGAACTCATATTTATACATGACAATGCACCATCAAATGCATTTAGATATTCCAGAGAGTGGATAGCGTCAAAGGGATCAAAGATTAAAAAATAATGGATTGGCCTGCTTCATCACCAGATTTAAATCCAATAGAGAACCTCTGGCTGGTTTCAAGCAACGCCTGTACCCTAATGGAAGGCAGTACAGCTCTAAAGAACCACTTTTGCAAAAATTAAGGATAGTTGCAAAGGGTTTTGCTACTGCCGAAATTGAAAATTTTACTTGTAGTATGGATGATAGACTGTTTAATTGTATTCAGAAAAATGGTGGTTATATTTGTAAATAAATAGTCATTTTGTCTTTGTGAAGCTTTGTATCTGATTTAATTTTCAAATTTACCAGAAGTAATCATGATTGACGTCAAAAATTCAACAAAAATTGTGATAGGCTTTTCTAATTGCATAAATTATGAAGTACAATAAAAATAATTCCTTATATTCTTTTAAAGATATCAGAAAAACGAACTTGCATAATTTCATTGCAGGCACTGTATATAGTTCATCATAAATAAAAAAGTAGCTTTTTGTGGTAAATTTTTAAAGGATTTGCTTAAATAGTAATCTTTTACATATTTCATTGTAAAAAACGTGATTTTTTGTTGTGCTTTTTAACAGTAGTTGTGTAAATTTTAATATTTTTTATATTTTTTGATGTACGCAGTACGTTTTTAACTGCACTTTTAAATTGGAATCATTTATATGTTTCATTGTAAATTCAATGATTTTATTGTAAATATTTTCGGCATTTGCTTAAATGTTAATGATTTATATATTTCGTCATAAATAAAAATATTTTTTTTACATTTTAGGGGCATTTTTTAAATTGGTAGCACTTATATATTCTATCACAAATTTAAACATTTTTTACTGTCCGTTTTTAGCAGCATAGTATTTTTTTAATTTGCAATAGTTTATATATTTCATCATAAATAATACGGTTTTATTTACATTTTAGTAGCATTTCTTAAATTGTAATTATTTAAATATTTCATTGTAGATAAAAAAGTTTTTTGTTTTACATTTTTAACAGCATTTGATTAAATTTTAATCATTTATATTTTTCATTATAAATATAAATATTATATATTGCTAATTTTTAATATCATTTGCTTAAAATTGCAATCATTTATATAAAACGTGTTTGTTGTCCATTTTTGTGGCAATTTTTAATTGTCATGTGTTTTTTTATTGTGAAGGTCTTCTTATTTTAATAATGACTCATTCACTAATGATTAATTTAGACTCAATTGCATGAAATTCATAACATACTAAAATGCACATTTCTTATTTTTCCTGCACTGTACCCATCCAAAAATGAAATTATGACGAATAATTAATGTTCATTGAAGTGTAGATGAAAATCATTATATGAAGAACAAGAAAAATATATCAAAAATATGATCATTTTATTAGTGCATTTTATTTTTTCTTTAAGCAGATGTGTAATGTCTGCAAGTAAATAAATTGCATATAATAATGAAGTGTAAACAGCATGGATATGTATATATTCCATAAATCATATCACATATATAGTTTTTTGTAGAAAACAAAATTGCTTATAGTGATGTAAATCAAGTTTATAGCATTAAATTTTTATTGGTTTACCATGTCTATATTTCTAGCACTTGTTATGAAATTTGGTGAATATTTTTCCACTTTTAATTTGAAAAACAAAATGTTTATTTTGCATGAAACTTTAACATGAATATATAAAGACTAAACTGTTTGAAATTTATATCAATTATAAATGAAGTTAGCATTTCAATTAATTTTTTATTTATAATTGTGAATCTAATCTGGATCTACTTTTGATTATTGGTCTGGAGACAAAGAGTAATTAGTTTCTGCCAGAGCAGGATTTTATGGCACAAACCTAAGTTAGAAAATGCAAGGAAACTAATCCAGGTGAGCTTCAATTGTGCAAATTAAATCCAATAAGTATGTAGCAAATACTGCTGAGTATGCCACAATAAGTTAACTTTATATTGAAACTTAGGAAAGAAATCTCAAGAAATCTGTAGACTTGATTTTGCTATATATTAATTTATTTCATTAATTTGATTCATTTAACTTTTCAAATTAGAAATGTTAGTCTTCTGTTTCTAACAATTATTTCATGGTTTTTATAATGTTTGCAATGTATGACTCAATTTGATATTTACATATACTTAGTTCTAGATTTCAGGAACTTATATACTTTTTGAAGGTTTGCATCATACAATTAATTAATTATTTATATAGGGTTGTTGCATAAGTCTTTTCCGAAAAATTATTAATATATTAGCTAATAATAATAATAAAAATAATAATAATAATAATAATAATAATGTATTTTATGATTATGTATCTGAAAAAAACATTCAGAATATATAGTTTACAAATTTACGAATATGGATATTTCAGGCATCTGTTTGGAAAAATTTTGAGGATTTGATATTTTTTTGACAGAATTGTTGGAGGCATACGTGGCCTTAATCACTCTGAAGCGAATTGAGTTCTAATAGGAAGGATGTGTCGAAGGGGGTGTGTCGAATTTGATTGGATCTTGCTGAATAATTGTTCATCTTTTTTTTTATTAAATCATGTATTGATGTATGATTCTGAATCGGATAGCTTTCTTCTGTATTCTATCAATGTAGTCCAAATATATCTTGTTCTCTGCTGCATACGCTTCAAGTCCATAATTAATAAAGTTGACATAATACTAGAATACAACAGTTCCAGCTCAGCAGTTGAGTATCCCAAACGTTTAAGCTTTAGGAGCAAGTAAATGTGCTGATTAATCTTTTTCGTTAAGTTCAGCACATGACCTTGAAAACTAAAATGGTTGGATATTGTAATTCCAAGTATTTGCATTTCATTTACTAATAAGAAATTCTGAGTATTTTGGGTTGGTATGTGACAATTTCTTCGAAGAGGGATTATAAGCTCTTTTGATTTAGTAGCATTTATGAGGAAATTGTGATCTCTGTACCATTTTGATATAAGCATCGAAATTTCATATGCATCATCTTCTCCATTTTTTCCAAAACAAATACTGTAGTTGTCATCCGCATACTTCTTCAGGTAGTTTCTGTGAGACATATGTTCTGGAATTTTTAAGTCATTTATATATTTGAACAAACAATATTTGAACATTTATTCTTTTCCCATATCTCGTAAGTGTCTAGAAATAGTGCTGTGATGTACGTCTAACACTTCTGCTATTTCTCGGGATGACGCATGCTTGTCTTTTCTAATAAATTCTTCAATTTCCTAATTTAAAAAATAATTTGACGGGCGGCCAGAACGTTCAGCATCTTGCAGCTTCTCATTTCCACTCTCAAATTTCTTGATCCAATTTCTGCATGTTCTTGATGTCGTAACATTAGAGCCTACAGTTTCACACATCTCTGCTGCCATCTTTTCAGAATTTAATCCTCTCTTCCAGTTGTAAAACATAATTGCACGTATGTTTTCTTGGTTAAGTTCATTGTTGAGTAAATGGATTTTATTAATCAATACTATGCAATTCTAAGTCGAGTGACTATACCATTATTTTGTCAAAAGAGCTTCAGAGAAAAACTTATAAAACTATTATTTCATCAAAAAATATTTTCGGAAAAGACTTATGCGACAACCCTATATTTGGAAAATATTAAGAAAGGTTACCAAGACTCATTAAGAAAGCTCCATGATCTACAAATTGGAAAAGTTGAACCGACAAGGACCTAGAATTGCTTGTTCAAATGGTGAAATGTGATAGGTTAAGTCATCTGACACAATCGAATCTAGCAGATTAAATGTTAATTTGTAATAGCTGGCTATATTTTGCATTATCTAATTCCTTAACATCTTTGGATTGCGTTGTTTTTAGATACCCTTTAACAATCCTACTATCAATGCAGTTCTTTAAAATAGAATTTGCTTGTTAGTAATATATTATATTACAGAATAGAAATTAACACCTTCCGGCTGCGATTAATTAATATTTCCTATGAAAAAAATCTAACTCATTCCTTTATAATAATCAAATATGAACTGAAATTAAAAGAAATCTCACTCTATGATCAATTAAGAATGTGCGNTATTCTTTTCCCATATCTCGTAAGTGTCTACAAATAGTGCTGTGATGTACGTCTAACACTTCTGCTATTTCTCGGGATGACGCATGCTTGTCTTTTCTAATGAATTCTTCAATTTCCTCATTTAAGAAATCATTTGACGGGAGGCCAGAACGTTCAGCATCTTGCAGCTTCTCATTTCCACACTCAAATTTCGTGATTCAATTTCTGCATGTTCTTGATATCACAACATTAGAGCCTAGAGTTTCACACATCTCTGCTGCCATCTTTTCAAAATTTAATCCTCTCTTCCAGTTGTAAAACATAATTGCACGTACGTTTTCTTGGCTTAAGTTCATTGTTGAGTAAATCGATTTTATTAATCAATACTATGCAATTCTAAGTCGAGTGACTATACCATTATTTTGTCAAAAGAGCTTCAGAGAAAAACTTATAAAACTATTATTTCATCAAAAAATATTTTCGGAAAAGACTTATGCGACAACCCTATATGTATAGACCTTAGTTAGTACATTGGGATTTATATATCAAGCGATACTTGTGATTGTGAATATATTTTTACATTAGCTATAATTTGGTTATTTTAAATATAATATTTTAACTGTCATTGATAAAATTAGGATTTGAATTAGGCTAATTTCTATGGATAGGAGTTTTCCTCGGAAACATACCTTGAATTATGTAAAAGATAAATTGTTAAATATTTAGGTTTTAAGGCTTAGCAATTGAAGTTCTACATAGCAACTTTTCAGAATTTGCATTACATACAGTGGTATTTGATGTTTCATCAAAAACAAAAATTTTTCCTACCATTTCAAAATGATACTTCAAGACGTTTTGTTTCTTTTACTATCTCAATTTATATGTTGTAGGTACACTACAGTGATCAAAACACAAAACATTAAAGGTGCTGGAACTGATGATTATGTTTTAATACTATATGTGAGAGAAGTACCTCGCACAAGATGGATTCCATTGAACAATTTTTGGCATGATGATTTTGAACAAGGAAATGTGGATACTTTTTTCAGCATAGAAGACGAATACTGGAATGGCCGTCTAGTCAATGCTGTATTATGCAAAGAAGGGGATGATGACTGGAGTGTTGAATATGTTTATACAAAAATGGAAGTGGGCCGCAATAATATAGTGTCTGTCTGGTTTTCATTAAGGAACTTTACATTGACAAATGGATGCGTCATATTAAATAAATGCAACTAAGATATGAATTGTATTCTATATTATGTGAATAAATTATATTAATTTTGAGACAATAAGAGTAGTAATATTCGCGGCAAGGACGTTACACTTTTTTCTGATTGGTCGAGAGGGGTGGCCTTTGACCTGAGACTCCATGGATATTGCTGGAGGTGTTGTACTGACATCATGGAAGTCATGTACTTTTACTAGTTTTTTGTGTTATTTATGTGGTCTAATTGAGTTTGCATTTTTTAGTTTACATTACAGTTTTTTATGTTATGTATGTGGTCTATTTTTTATTAATATCACACATGAATTTAGTTTACATTTTTTTTTACTTTCACACATTAGCTTACATTTTTTACTTTCACACATTAGCTTACATTTTTTTACTTTCACACATTAGTTTACATTTTTTTAGTTTTACTTTCCCACATTAGCTTACATTTTTTTAGTTTTAATTTCCCACATTAACTTACATTTTTCTAGTTTTACTTTCACACATTACCTTACATTTTTTTAGTTTTACTTTCACACATTACCTTACATTTTTTTAGTTTTACTTTCACANGTTTAAAAAGTGGAATCGAAAAATATTTCCAAGTAACAATAATTTACATACTTGTTTAAAAAGTGGAATCAAAAAATATTTCCAAGTAAAAATAATTTTTAAATTAAATACATGCTTTCACAGACACATACTCTCACCATACAGAGAAAACGAACATTCATAAAAAATAAATTAATTTACAAAGAAAATATGAAAAACACTAGTAAATGACAAAGTTCATATAGTGAATTCCATCTACAGTTGAATGAATAATGAAAATTCTTCATGGCTTCATTGGTGAATGGTGGAGAAAGATACAGAGGAATATTCCAAGATAGACATTCTTGTTTTAATAATGTTAGTTGACGTCGCTAAAACATTCAATTAGTACAATAAAAACAGAAATTAAAATAGTGACAACAGTTTTAATATTTACATGCACAACAAACAATAATAATGGAAAACAATCGTAACAATGAAAAACCCTATGTATTATTATAATGTAAAAGAATGCTTACCAAATAATTTTTGTAGTTTTATCATAGCATTGTTCTGCAAAGTGGCACATCATGATTTTCGTAGATAGCATCTAAATTATACAAGTCATTATTAAAATGAGATAACATTCCCAATTAAAAACACATGATGATCAACAATTAAATGTGCAACAAAACAAACGAAGTTTTTATTTACAATGAAACATATATACAAACTGTTATCACAACGTATTTACAAAAAACAGCGTTATAATCCATCTAAAATAAATATTAGTGTCTTCATTGAAATGTGCACAAAAGTGGTCTATTTACCAAATGAAGTGAATGGTCTAAAATCAATAGCATAAAATTTTAAACAAAAGACATATATACCTTACTGCGTATAATCAATTTTTCACAATGTTCGTTTTCATGTTTAATTCATTTGAATCATGGAACCTAAAGACACAGTAAATAATAAACAAAACAATTATTTTAACATACCAAACGTGGTTTGAATTTGTCGTTTCAAAATGTGTAATGTGAAGGTTTACTTGAAATTAGTTTGAAGGGGATAAAACACTGCATACTCTAAACAAAATACAATGGTACTTTCATAATTACACAAACCAAATCAATTGACGTACGAATGAAACACATATTCAAGTGGATTGTTGTATGAGGCAAGGTAATAAATCACTGAGACTTCACTTGATATGCAGACGAACGCAACGTATTTTTCGAGATTACAGAGACAATCTTAAATCATGTAGAGAAAAAACTAAACACATTGTTATTAAAACGAACAAAATAATTTCATTACCATTATTGTAAGGACTTGAAGGAATATGGAGGCTTTTCAAACATTTAAATGTAAAGTGCATAAAGAGTTGAATCTAAAATAAATCATTAATAAAATAAATAACTTCATTACCATTATTGTAAGGACTTGAATGAATGCAGAGGCTTTTCAAACATCAATATACATTTGCTGTGGTGTACTTAAACTTGGAGACATTTTCAATTGATAGAATGGAACATCACAAATGATAGCAAACAAAGCTAAACATTTTTATTAATTTATCACATGAATAAACCATACATACATTTGTTGTGGTGGACTTAAACATAGAGGCATTTTTCAAATGATAAACATGAGTTCATGAATGACAAAAGACAGAACTAAATATTTTTATTAATAAATGTATGTATTAAAACACACTTACATTTTTTGTAGTGGAATTTTCACATGGAGAAATGTTTTTTCTTTCAACCAAATGACAGAGCATCACAAATGACAGTAGATAGACAGAGCTAAAAAATTTATTAATGGATTTATACATTCAAAATATACATATGCTTTGTAGTGGTGGAATTTTGTGTAAATTTATAGATAATTGGAGGGAAGCACACATTGTGTGGAATGATGAAAAATATTTACAACAACAATGACATCTAAGCAAGTAAAACATTTTTAAAAATAAATTGACAATTTTCCATTACCATATACAGAAACTTGGAGTGGCTACAGAGGCAGAGTGGGATAACAGAGGCAATATTCATTATCATGTCTCTAAACAATAATTATTAAAACACACACAAAATAATTTTCATATACCTAAGCAAGGTCTTTTACTGCTGCTTGTAGACGGTTCATTTATAGAGGCATCTTCTTGATTAGGGCGTTTAATTGGTGATTGTGGAATATCTAAATGGAAAATTATTAAAATACATGTAAATGCAATCTATACCTTTATGACCATATGGCAAACTTTGGTAATGATCCACCAGATATCTCTTATCATCGTAGGGTGTTAGCGCCCCTTTGTTCATCCTCTTGATAGAGATATCGCGTTTGTGACTGTAAATCATTACCATTTCTCACCACAGAATTTCTACCCCATCCAAAATGCGTTTAAAGGTGTCGAAATTTATGGTCTTTTTCACAATACCCATAACTCCTTTTGCACTAGATTTAAGGTCCCCCACTATTTGCGCCAAACGACTGCGAACAGATGCAGGTATGCTTATTTTAGGAACCTCAATGTATCGATACCTACAAGCACCCGCCCTACTAAAGAAAGACACAGTTGCAGTACATTCATATCCGGGAGCAACTATAGAAGAGATGACTGAAACAATTAAAGAATACACGCCGTCGGACAACATTAAAAAAATACTTGTCACCGTTGGCAGAAATGATGTAATGCAACACAAAACAGTATACGCGATTTTATTTAAAAATTTAATTAACGCCTTAAAACATATTTTTAGGTCCGCTGTAATTTTTGTAGGAGAAGTCGCACCGTTTCCAGATGATAGCACGTTGAATAAAAAGATTCAAGAACTTAATTTTCTTATCCACCAAAATGCGAAAATTCTAGGGTATACCGTTTTTCACAACTTTCAATCTTTTTATTTAGGAAATAACATCAACCGTAAATTATTTGCACAGGATGGTAT
>CABFPE010000314.1:924529-940474 GCA_900660155.1 Hofstenia miamia
AATAAATTGTTGATTTTAATGCCACCATCTGTGTTAGCATTCCGCCAGCCAGCTCATCCTTCACCTTTAAATAAGTTTTCTTATTTGCCTCACTAAACAATGGTGAATCTTTCGGATAATTTGAAAAGTCAAAATGGTTGGCTATTGCTGGCAATTCTTCATACACATTTTTGCTCTTTATTTTATACAGGAGAGAGTCTGTTTCACTGTATAATAGGGAAATTCAATTCTTAAACACCTTCTTCATTATATTATAGTGGAATGAAAACATGTATAATTTGGACACTTCTAACCAATATAATTTGGTTTTGTCAACTTGATCTCTTCATGCTGTAACATGACCTGCATAGATTTTTGGAAATTATATTGAATGATTTAAATTTGGGTTTCTTAATTAATTTTTCATTTTACTAGTCATAACAATCATTTAAGAAATTTGTTGTGAAACCATTGTAGCTAATAATTAATCATTTTCCTGTCTATTTATTATTAATTTTATCAAACATATTTACTAGTACATGTAGAAAAAAAAGTTTTTTATTGATCAAAAACTTGTATTTATCACCCAATGCACTGACATAGCATTTAGGTAGAAAATAATAAACACCATTATCGAGTCTAATTTTTACTGCGACACCATATCTTGTGTTCAATTGAACAGCATCCACGATTGTTAACCAGAGTTTTTTTCGGAATTTCACTAGCAGGACTCGCGATTGAAAAAGTACACGATGATGGTTGTGAATTGACATCATGTAAGCATTGTAAAATATCATCGCCTTCTTCTTGTACCTTTGTGTTGGGTAAGACAATGACATTATTATTAAGTGCAGGACGTTTTTGCTTGTGGGGAGCTCTGCGTTTTTCTTTTACAGGTGCAGGTGGTGCGATCATCATCTCTTGTGTTAACGGATTATAGTTGGAGGCTGGTGGTGGAGTTGTACATAGCTCATCAAACAGATTGCCAAATGAACCAGATACTAATGTTTCAACAGACATAAGAAAAGTGAATTTGCGTAGAATAAAAATAATGATTTTATCTGATAATGTGGGTGAATATATAGATTGACTTGTTTAATCAGTCAACACATTATGACGTCAGTAAAACACCTCCGCCAATATCCATGGCGTCTCAGGTCAAAGGCCACCCCTCTCGACCAATCAGAAAAAAGTGGGATGAACTTCTCCCCACCTCTCGACCAATCAGAAAAAAGTGGGATGAACTTCTCGCGGCCATTACTGCTGTTCATGCCCTATTTGAACTGTTATTGGCATTTGTCATGTTATGTTTTGTTAAATGAAATTAGTTATTGACATTGCAGCTAGTGCATTTCCTGGTTGCTTTAATTGTAAATCAAGTAAATAAAATCCCTACAGGTATTATTTTAAAGAGCTAAGTTGAACTGCGTCATCAATAATATTAGCACCACACTAAAGCTAGGGTACACATAATTATTGGGCATGAGAAGGAAGAATAGAAACCACAAAGGATTGTTTGATGATTGATTGATTGGCTTCAGACTGATGCCCAGAGAGCTTTGAAGATTACCTAAATAGTAATTATTATCAGTGTTAATTACAGTTAACAGTTAGTGGTTAATTCATCACAAGAAGATAGTGACCACAGAGAAGGAGGTTGTAATGAAACTATTGAAACAAGAAGAGTACCAACATACTCACTGGGAAATGCTGGAAGCAGCAGATTTAATCAGAAAAACAGACTAAATAATACATGGAAAATGAGCCATCATCCTTAATTAGCTACACTGATGGGTGGATGTGGCATAATCAGTTGGAAAGAGAAAAAAAGGAAAAAAAGACTAATAATAAACTAATTTATTTCATAATACCTACTTGTAAATCAACCTAATTATCCCTTATAATTATTTGTAAATTTTAATTAAGTGCAGTTACAACATATCACTTATCAGTAAATTGTTTTGGTAAAAAGAATAATACAAACTCACTACAGCTAATTAATATTGATGTTGCATAAAATCAGCAGATGAGGGAAACAAAAAATGCAAAATCAAAAAACAGGTACATGTTAGCTGTTTAATTGTTTGTGAAAATTTTATGGTAAATATAGTTTACTCAATTTAGACAGTGATGAATTACTTTTCATTGGAATTATCTTTTCTTTATATCAGGTTTGATTAGTAATGATAATGGAAATGCTAAATTGTTTGAGCACATGAGTAGTTCTCAAGTTGTCCCCACATTCACTTAGAGGACATTCAAAGCCACTGCACAATGAGCCATTCACAATGTGGTGCAGCTGGTAGCTTGGAACAAAAGTGTGCTCTTAGGTTAGGTGTAGGCCTAGGGATTTTTCATTGTTTAGCTTTCCTATCAATTCACTCATATGAATAATAAATTGTCAACAAATAGCTGGAAAGCTACTCTTAGGCTAACAATTTGTTTTAGATCCAAATTCTTATGGTATCATAATAATATATACATATACATATATATATACATACATACATACATATATATATTTATTTAAACAAATGATATATAATGTGCAAGTATTTTTATTTTTGATGAAGTATATAATTTACATAATTTCAACATCAGATGGCAAACCGACAACAATTCGTCAAAAAATGAAATTCATTACGTTTTTTAAAAAAAGTTAAACTAAGAATAGTATCGCAAACATGCGTTAATACCTTTTCTAAGATAATCAAAAATGCGAAATGTTAGAGATTAATTTATAGAAAAAGCTCATCACAAAGCTTGAATTCTTTCAGTGTAGTTCTCGTTCTTTCAGGAATGTGAAATTTTAATTAACTGCACTGCTAATATAAAATATTGTTCTTAAGTTAAAATAGATGTAATTGTTTTATGATGCTAATTTTTACTTTAAAAATATATATTGCAGAATATTTTGTGAATTTCACAGTGGGAAATTTTTTGGTAATGCAGTGGCATGCGGAAACATGTTAAATAAATGATGCCATTCTTTGTTAAATATTTACTGTAATATTGGTTTTTATTTGTTCATAAATTAATTACCTACATGTAAATTAATTAATAATGTCATAAATACTGTTTATTTAATTACTAATTGAGATATTCAATTAGAATTAGCTTTGCTATTTAACAATGAAACCGTTGCTTCCCACAGCCGCCGCCAATGCAATCAACATTTTGTATTTATTCAATGCACATCAATTTACAATATTATCTGCAAAACTGAAATTAAATATGCACAAAATTACATTTATAGTGTTAAATAATAATAAAATAAGAAATAAAAAATTAAATTTTGATATCATCCTACAATGAACTAATATTTATGCATTAAGTTTAAAAAATGCAGATGGTGAATGGAATGAAGAATCTAAATTATCAAGTAGAATTTTAGAAAAATTTACTAGTTCTTCAGAGAAGAAACATGTTCGTCATATTGTCATTATGTTACGCATGTTTTGACATTAATTTAACCTTTTGCATATCTTTACAATTTAATTTTGATTGAAAATGTTACAAAGCGTAATTGATAAAATCTTCTTCAAATCCATTGCCATTTTTAGAGGACATCTCTCGCAAATCGTTCAAGATATTCAGCCTCGTCAACCAATTGGGTGAATACATTCTAGTCTCGTAAACGTCAGCTTGATGCACTAAGGATGCTAAATTGGTGTGCAGTGCCAGTTGTCGCACAAGAATAGCTAGGTTCGGATCAGATACAACCTAAAATATCGCAAAAATAATTTCATGCAAAAGTGTGCAAATGTCGCAATTAGTGCTCGGCGGTTTACAAAAAAGCTCGCTTTCGCATATTTTTAGCTAAATACTATTAACAAAATGTGTAAGTTTAAACATTTGGTTAGACAAATTTGATGAGTGTTCTAAAACATAAATAAACTTTATTAAAAATTTGTGCATGTTTTACTAAGCTCAGATCGCAATTTTAGTTTATAAGTGAAGGCATTGTTAAATTCTGAAATTAAATTTCTATCACAACAACAATTAAGAGAAGCATGAATAATATACATGAATCATGTAACATGATATCTCAAGAAAAGAGAAACTTTTGAACTTTATGGTTCAATACTGGGACTCGTACTCGTCCGCAATAGAATCTTATAAGCCTCCAAATCTTAGTTGACATTTGACTTTTCCCATATAACTTTCGCTTATTATTAAATGGTTAATTTCATTGTCTTCCAATCAAGTACTTGTTGGAAATTTAATGGAAACAAAACGCACTGTGTTGTAATTGGGCACAGCGCAACTAATGAATTTTAAACAGTTTTTAACCAATTGGTTAAGATATTCTTAACCATTTATCTAACTGAAGCATCATCGATTTGATTGGTGTATAAACTATTGTCGCATACATGAGACTATTTTGTGCGATTCTACGATGAGAAACTGTGCCACATTCCCTATTAAATTGCTCAAAGATTCCTAAGATCAACGATCACATTGTTTCTCTATAACGGTACACGTTATCTAGCTTAATGTTGATCCTTAGTTTGGATAATATTTTGGCGGTTCCATTTACAATGTTCATATTTTTTTTCTGCTAGCAGTTTAGATTATCTCCAAAAATCCAAAGTAATTTTTTAAGATTAGTTACATATATTCTGCAATGTGGAAGAAAACAACCTAAGTTGGTAAATTATAAATTATAATCTTGGGATATCAATATATAATTATACATATAATTCCTAACATAATATTATATAATATAATTTTATATATACTATTTCTTACATTATACAGGGTTTAGACAACATTTTCGTCGCGGAATTCTATGAGCTTTCCCTGTTTTCCAGACTTTTGAATAATTTTTCAGAGCATTTTAACTAATGTAATAGCAGCGAAAATGTCCGGCTCCAATTAAAAACTATATTTTTAAGGCGGGAAAAAATAAATTTGTTTCTTAGCATTAGCAGCAACACAACTGGCATGCTTGTTTGAGTGTATATGGCTCCCCAAAGCCTATTCATTGTGACCGTGTTTTATTACGCAATTTTGCAATATATAAACCCTTAAGTTTTAAAATATTGTGTAATACTGGCAATAGTAAAGTATATATATTTTTTCGTTTTTCGACCAATGTACAATAAGATATGAATACAGTTCTTAAAAATTTCATGTAAGTAAAAAACCAATATTTTGAAGCTAGAAAAACACGGTCACCCTATATTTGAACACACGTTCGACAGATTTTTCTTAGGCACAGCGCACAGCTTGCATTCCGCTCATAATGGTTTTCCTCAATGGTACGCACCCAGCTAGAGTATTGGGGAAATACCGCGGGGTTGGTCCAATCTGGTTTGAATCGAGTTTTGTAAACCGGTGGAGCCATTCTATCTGAAACCAAAACGCAATTAGTATATTGTTAGTATATTGGAAAATTACAAACATCAATAAATAAATGTATACTTGTCACGGATAAACGGCAAAATGTCAGTAAGAACTAGTAAATTTCATGAGATTTCCCTGTTTTCGATGCTTTCCAGAGGCAATTTGAAATTCCATGATATTTCCCTGTTTTCCAGGGTTGTCTATACCCTGATTATATAATAGTTTATTATATTATTATTTTAATACATTATTATAAAAGTGATAAAAAACCAATTTTAACTATTTCAATAATAATTTTAAATAACGATGTTAAAAAATATGAAGCAGTTAAGTTTGGCTTTGAAATTCTGGCAATTTAGTAAATGCATACAATACATACATACGAAATTCGCTATTTTGGATATAGGGCAACATTTCAAACTGTTAAAATATAATTATAAGCAATTATATTGAATTATATTATTGAGCAGTTATTACATAATTATATACAATGATATTTTACAACTTAGAAAGCCAAAAGCGCATTGCGATATCATTTAATAAAATTAGCGTTGCATTATCAAGTACTTAAGCAAAACACGTTATATGACTCTAACCTTGACCCTAAATCCATTCAGTTCCTAATGTTGAGAATGCACTATACACTCAAAAAGAAATTCTTCAAATCTAATTGTATTATTTGCATAAATAATTCCATTAATAATGCCGTTATAAATAAAAAACAGTGCCATATAAGAATGGTAATTAGATGTGCATCGCAAGTACTTGAAATATGGTCATACCTTTGAACTAAAATTTTGGCAGATATTTGCCATTTGATCCCTATAAACCATATAAACTCGATTGAAGCCGCCATCAAGAGGTTCTATTACAATGTTTACCAAGCCTACATGCCCCTTCAATACTATCTCCGTTAAACTGCATCCTGAGTCATTGTAAACGATAACCACTGCGTCGTTTCCAATCAAACGTTTTTTACTTATGAATGTTTGCTGGAGATCTTCCCGTTCAGGCATTATAGTAGCTACGTGAAATACAACATGAGAGATTTCGTCCTAAAGTTTATATTCAAAATCATTTGTAATGAGCAACAGGGATATTATAATACAACAACGTAAATATGTATATTAATGATATATCTAATCTGTGACCTCAAATACACCATGAAACAACTAATATTTTTTTCAGTTTAGTAAAGGTGTGTTCAGGAAGTTCAAAAAGTAAATCACCTGGTAACTTATCATCTGAACAAATTCAAGCAATGAACATAAAACTTTTCAATCGAAGCATTAATATATATATTAGTAATGGATTTTTTTCTAGAGTTCACACAAATGTTTGAAATTTCACAAGATAGACATTGTTAACTAATATGCAACGTTTTTTGTACAATGCTGAATTTCCATTCATATGTACCATCTAAATCTTAACTGAGAGCACCGAAATGCTATTTTGCCAACTTTTATAGTATATTAACAGTGATATACATATGAATTAAAATTACAACCCTTTAATAGAAAATTTAGTGAAACATACTTGTTAAATATTTGCGTCTGATATTTCAGCGATATAACAAGAATTTCAACGATAGAAAAAAATACATTCTTCCAATTTACAACATAATTTCATAGGAATAAATTATATTCCGATTCGCTATAGTAACAAATTTCTATCTGATAAACTGCTTTAATTGTTCAAACATTATAGGGTAAAGAAGTACTTAAAACAGTAATAAACGGGCCAGAAATGTGCAGAATACAAAGAGCAACTTACTTTTATGGTACTTAAACAGTACAAAGACTAAAACAAATGGACCACCAAAATTAAAGTTATTAGAACTACTCTTGTACTACTAATAGTATTGAAAACAAAGGCATAAATTAAAATAGCATGCCTGCCACATGTAGGCGAATGGTCCACAGTCGTGGGTTGTCAGCCCGCACTTATACGCATCGTTTTCCAATTCATCGATAGAAACTAACTGACCAATACTGCTGAGGAACTCGGTGTAGCGGACAGAGACAATTTGATTACGAAGAATTTCCTGTTCACTGTGATCTATGTCCTTCAAGTACACTATGCCGATCTTGTGTGTTTCTCGTGGCAAAGTACTGTCGAAAAATGCTAGTTTGTTTTTTGCTTTCTAAATATTGTAATTAACAATGATTTATGAAAGTTAACCAAATTAACTCAGCACACACAGTTAAATTGTACATTCCATATATGGCGCATATATGCAGTTTATGGATATACAATTGTACTGCTTATAATTTAGAATTGTGAAACAGTAGCTTTTGTTCATAATGAATTACTAAAAGTAATTGGAAAAAAGTATTTACCTCAATATCAATGAGTGGAATAGGTTTTGGCAGAAGTTCCGACGGATTGTGACAAAGTTGTAGCAGAATCTGGCTCGGAATCACACTAAAAGCGGAAATCGGTTTTGAGCTTTCTGTAGATGGCTCGGAAGAATCGATTGCTTGTAAATTAATAAAGGTGGTATGTCGTGATTTTTCTTTAGGTTTAATAGAACTTTCTCTTTCCCTAAATTTTCAAAATTTAAAAATCTTACATTTTTAATGATCTCTATGCAAAATAGAAATTAAAAAGTTTATAAAAGATTCAGGCATTCCCACTCTTCACTTGCTAAAATTACACTGTCTTAATACAAGAATTAAACTATATTCTAACTTTGAATCACAATTTGAACGAGTTTACCATTTCATAAAAACAAATGAAATTTCCTAAATAATAACTGCTATAGCTTACAAAAATATAGACACCGTAAATAAAAAATGGCAAGTTTAATAAGGTTGATCGATAATCAAGTTACTCGAGCTAATAATCAATTATCAATCAATTATCTCGACGGATATTGTTAGCTAAAAACACTTTTTTAAACACTTTTTTCATTGAAACAAAAAATATATTGCGCCTTCATTGAGAAATACAATACAGCTTACGCTTCTTAGCTTAAGGGTCATTTAGTTTGGGCTTCCGGTTTAGACAGAGTACATATCTGCCAACTACTGCAGGACGGCGTTTGGTTCAGACAAAACAAAACTCATACGTTTGAAATCTTAGTATTACAAGCAATTATGACAACAACTCCTAATTGATAATAAAATCGAATTTGGCAGGTGCATAAATCAATTATCAATTACAAAATGCAAAATAAATTATCAATGATTTTAAACTAAGGTATGCATTCTGCAAAAAATCTAACTTTTTAGCGTCATATATGTCACTAAAAGAGTTCGTTCTTCGATGACGTCTTGGTTTGCTCTGATCCTTATGAGCAATGGAAGCTCGTCTGTTGGTTGTGTATTCTGAAAGTTCTTGACTGTCGACTAAATCGCCACTTGAAGACACGTCGCTGAGGCTATGGCAACATTGTGATTTCTGAAGCCACGAAGCGACTGCATCTATAGATATTCGTTCCAATTCACTAGGAGCAGCTCGTACAAGCCAGCTATAGACACCTAAAAGTAGCATTCAACGAGGATATTCTACACACAGCTAACCCGAACACTTTGTAAAAACTAATTGTAAACAACCCTCACCTCTCGCATATATCAAGAATTAAATTACACAGTTAATTAAATAAATCTCCATTTTTTGAATACTTGATAAGTGAAGAATTTTAATTCTCAAAAAAGATTAAGCATTTAACTTGCAACTGTAATTAGAAAGTATTAAGTTGTAGTCATTGTAGTTTTTCTACCATGTAGGATAACGAAGATTATTTAACTAAAGCGTTCTGTAATTAAAAATAAGAATTGATTCAACAATGGGCAGAGAAATTTGAAAAAATTCATTGGGGGTTAAAACATGTCTTCAACAGTGTTTCGAACACAAATTTTTTCAAGAATTATTTCAAATATACCCCAAAACAATAAAGGGGACCCACATGCAAAGGCTTTTGCTAGTCAGACTCCTCGGGAAATTTGATTTTTAATAAGAAAAAGATTTATGCTTGTCACAATAAATTTGTTAATTTTTGATAATCTTATGAATGTATGTTTTGATAAAAAGTTTGAAATAAGTATTAAACATATTTTTAAAACGTTTTCTTCAAATGATTATATTTTTTCCCAGGCACGAATATAGGCTCTGAACAGGCCTAAACAATGATAAGTTTTATCTTTAGTGATACACAATGAAAAAATATCTGATGGTACCCTTGGTTATATTACTCAACTTATATAAAAGTTTGGCTGTGTTAAAGATATAAGTTTACCAAAATCGGCATTTTACTAATTAAGTTACGCGAAATAATACATGTAGACAAAAGTCCTAACAGACCATAAAGCCAAACACACGTTTAACATGCAACAGTATTTAGAAAAATAACTTACCAGTCGAATGCCTTACAACAATTTCAGCCCACCCCGATAACCAACAAGTGCATTTATAATCATCGCTCATTTTTATGGACGATGAGGAATCTTCACTAGTATCCGTTGCATTCGCTAAACTACAAATTATTACTAAGATAAAATTATTAATAATATACTTCATCTAACAAAATTAACTGTAAATGACCTACTAACTGTAGCATGAGACGTTAAAAATGACGGTGATATCCTTGTCACCTCATATGGAAGGGTTCTAACTTAATATTTAGAGAAATACTATAGAATTAAAGGCTACATATTTTATTCGTTAATACAATTACAAGTAGCAGCATTCTAATTAGGAATTTTCTCAAAATTTAAATCAATATAAATAAATAAATTGCCAACTTCGATCAATCTGTATGTGCTATGTTAGTTTACTGAATAATGCAGAGCGATTAAAGATCAGAAGCGGAAATTAGTTCCAGCAGAAAACTAATCAGTATACTGTGCAGTATTGCATTACGCCAAAAGTTGAATCCAAATTGAAAATAAACTTCACAACCAGCAAAATTTATCCGATTTTACAATTTCACGAGTGATACAACACAGCTGGAGCATTGGATAACAAAAGTGCTGAGTTTTATGCAAAATTTGAATAATGTGAACCAAATTTAGACTGGCGAGTGTTCAGGAATTTCACAATTTGTGAATATAAAAATGATAATATTATAAGAATGGCAGTTTAACCAATCTTGATTATTCCAAGTTGGAGATCTAGCTTAAATACCACCACGATTTAGTAAAATAATGATGACTTACAGCACTGTCGCATTATAGGCGATGACACAACTGAACTACTTCCATGCAAATTTCGTTTCGAATTGGACAACACCATTGATGATGAATGTCGATTGCGACCGTTGGAGGACTTCCTGCTTGTTTGATCTTCTTTCGCGGAAGGCATAGATTTGTGCCGAACTTTAGTCTCGCCTAAGATACTCATAAAAAGAGGACGAAAAACGCCTAGAAACAGTTAATAAAAATACCAACAAAATGAACCCAGAAATTAGAGTGAATTATCCACAGTGAAAGCCAGGAATATATCCAATCGGATTACGACAATACATTTGTATTTTCTTTAAATAATGACCAGAGCATCCAAGAATAATTAAAGTAACATTTTTGCCTACTAGTCCAGATCGTTTAGGAAGTCCAAATTCTATGTCTTAACACCTCTAAGTAAGTAGCAAGTCATATAATGTTATATCGTTCATAATTGGGCTATCTTGTGAAATATTTAGTCAATATTTACGTATTATTTAAGTAGTTCAATACATTTTTGAAAACCGATCATTAACAAAATTAAATTTGATGTGCAGAATTTCCCTTAGATTTCCGCAAAATCTTTCCTGCTGCCAACTTGCAAGGTTTCTTTTCACAATATTTTAGGCAATTTTAACTATAATAGGCAATCTTTGATCGATGCACCCTCCCTCGAAATCAACTCACCATGATCTAATTTCAATGCATTTCAATTATTCTTCATTATTGAAGATTCTAGACATGGATCAATTTTGAAAGTAAAATCAGCATATAAGCCTTGCCTTTACCTTGAAAAAAAACACCTGTCATATCTTCATTATTGTAAATCAAGTTTTTAAAATCTCAGGTAACATCATGTAACATCATGCGATGCTAAGTTTATACAAATTAAAAAAAATAAATGTTTGCATTTAATCAAAGACAACATACTAAATAATTTTGCAAAAAGATTAGTCAATGAAATTCAGAACTCAAATAAAGACTACTTTCTAATGTTGTAAACGGATTGTCAATAAACAACATACTTGCCGGTAAGGTGGAGGACGTCATGGAGGAAGAATTAAATTTATTAGTAGAATTAACAGTAATAGAAATCAGTCTGTTTCCAAGAAACCAAGACCGTTGATGACCACCGCTTACAATAGAGCTCATTAACGACTTCTTCGCAGATATTAGGCTGATGGACTTCTCAGATTTGTCCGGACATAAAGCATACTGGGATACCAAATTACGAAACACTTCAATCATATTGAGATGACGTCTGTATTTGTTCTTGTAGCCAATAACTAAATAAGTTTATAAGACTAAATTAAGTACTTTGTAAGATGGATATAATTATACAAGTTGAATACTGAAGTGCTAGTGCTAGAAAAAACAATAAATTTAATAAGTTAATTTTATTCTGCAAAAAACATGGAACTGTATCCGACTAACGAGCAAGATACAAAATTCAAATGCATGTTGCCAATATTATGTAAATTTGTTTGAAGTCAAACTTCCCTTTCGTTTTTAAAACAATATGTTAAACTAAATGAATTTGTATGCTTGGATAAACATTTTAATATTTGCCACCACGCAACTAGAATATGAAATAATTGAAAACATAAAACTCAAATGAAAAAAACTAAGAAATTCAGAAAAAAAATATATAGCATTTGAAATTCCACACATACACAAATTACATACAGTTATATTATATATGTATATCTATTATTATTTTGTAAATAGATTTTAGTTAGTTTGTAGTTATAGAAATATTACAGTTGCAGTGCGCATACAATAATTCATTATAATCATTTGTTTATATTATATATTTGAACGCAACGTTGAGAATTGAAACGCCTTCAATATGCAGAGACTGCACATTAAATGTTTTGAAACTAGTAAAGATAGATGTGTGCATTTGTTTGATTTTACAAAACTGAAACTTTTTTAAAAAAGAATATTCGGTAAGTGTAGTGCTGGGATACGTAAAGTGCAGGCGATTTATCTCCGCGCAAGTCGAACAATCAAAAATCAAATTATGATATAAGGTTTTGATAAAAGGCATTAAATATTGAGAAGCAAAAATCCTTAAAAAGACCAATCCATTATAAAACAAAAGGAAAATATTAAGAGGCTTTTTAGGATTTGACACTAAATAGGGACAAAGTGGAATCAGATTCTATACACTCTAGAAATAAGATTCACAAATGAATTAATTTAAGAAAATCATTGTGTTTAAAGCGCACCTGTTTCTTCTTTAGGAATATTATAGGAAATTCGATCAAGTTTCTTAAGCAGTTTTCCAATTAATTCCACCCGATAACGAGCTCTCGTGTTAACAAACCATGTTGCGAGAGTAAGATGAGCCAACCAAACGCAGTAATCACTGAACTTCGCACCATTGGTGTACATAATAATCCAATCAAAGATCTTTTCCAAGTCAGTTAATCTAAAGTTAATAAACATAAGAAGTATTTAAGATATAAACTGTAGATTTAAATAACAATCATGTTAGTAGCTGTACACAGAAATTTCTATTTGTTTGTTGAGACAAATATTTTAAAATAAATCCATCTGAAAAAATAGTTATTACAATTTAATATACCATTTTTTAATATAAACATTTTCATGAAAACAATATTCAAATCAAAATGAAAAGCTTCTAATAAAATACCAAATAACAAGTTTTTGCAGTACCAATTTGATATTCTGTGTTTTTCAATGTTAGTAATTTATTGCAAAAATAAAGCGCACATGCGCTTTAAAAACATTTAGATCTTACCTCAAATTAACATGCAATTTAGGTAGGCGGGATAATACGGACAAAAACTCTATTACTGCAAAGCTAAGGCTGGTGATTTCTTTGAGTCTGTCAATGTGCTGTATGATGAGCGGCAACTCTTTTACACAAACAGAAGGTATCTCCAAAAGGCAAACCGTAAGTATCGGAACGCAAATTCGAGCAGTACTGCTATCAAGTCCATCGAGGAGACATTTCAAAATGCTTTTGGCCATTTCTACAGACGCGCGGTAACACATCAATGTTTCAAAAGAAGGATAAAGAAGATTCTAAAGAAAAAGTCGAATTCGTAAGCAAGAAAGCTATCGACCAATTCACAGTCACGCAAGTGTGAGTTGATCTATTAAATTTAGCTAGTAATCGGGATTGTCTATTCGAATTATCCAGTCTTCTTCCATAATGCAGATAATGTGTATAATGATTGCAAATTTCGTTTGAAATTTCTGAATGTGTGATGTTATGTCATCAAACTCATTTAAAAAGCAAATGATAATTTAAATGACTAAATATAGGTATCAGCATTAGCTACTTGATGAAGGCCTGCGTTCACGGTATGCTTTTCTAGTTAATGTGTGGATAAATAAAGTAAATAATGCCTTATAATATTTTATATTGTTACCTTAGGGATTTGTAAAGAAATGAAATTTACCTTTAAAGAAGAAAATCGGAACGATGGCGGACAGTTGTTCAGCTTTCGCATTTCACTTCTATAAAGCAAGTTGTGTGTAACACGTAAAAATTTAAATTCCAAGAAAAATGCTTTAAGCGAGGCATCTGAGGAGCCTGCATTAGGATGCCTGGTTTTAGCAGCGAGCAGCATCATTGAACGATTTTGTAGAACGAGATTAAACTTAGAAATCACAGTATGCAGAACAGAATAAAAAGTCTCATTTTCAATGCAATTTACAAAGAATTCAACGAGGTTAGCAATGAAGTTTTCATTTTGAGGAACAGGTCCGCCAAATCTGACACATTCGCCTGGTGTACATGAGTAATACAATTGAAAATCCTCTTGAACTCGAACATTTAATAACGTATCAAATACTGTCTTTCGCACACAATCATTATTTACAAAGACAGTTAATTCTTTAGACTTGTAAAAGTATTGTAAAATTTCAAAAATTATGGCTTCTTTTCGATTACGCAAATAAACTAGAAGTATTCTCTCGAGGCAGTTAAAATAATTAATGGAGCAATCAGAAAATGTTGTAAATATTTGAAATTTGTTTTTTAAATATTTTTCTAGAAGTTCTTCAGATACTCTCGGAAAGCTACAAATAGCATTGCATATTAAATCAATCAGGGCGCTGATACCAGCAGGGGTGAGATTCTGAAGCTTAAGTTGATCGGTGATCATAGCAATGATGTGGATGATTCGCTCTGCGAGTATGTATCCATGCTTAACAAGCAATTCATTTATAATACAGCATACTGATTCTTGGATATAGCTTTTGTCCGAAAGTAAATAATAATTTTCAAAAAATAGATTTAAATTTTGTAGCCACTGTGCTATAGAACAATTAAAATTGATAAAATAAAGGCGTTGATATTGCATAAAACGAATGACAAAGTCCTTACTTGCACGAGTGATGCTTAAAGTCGAAATGCTTGAACAAAATTTTTCTCTTGCCCGATGTTTTGACTCGGAATCGAACTTGTTTAAAAGAGCATCCACTTTTTCAAAGAATTCTTCAGATGGTATTTCAATATCTTCATTCTGATGATAGATTGTTAGCAATTGATATAGTATATTTCCAACCATGATTTGCCAAAATA
Source organism: Hofstenia miamia (assembly GCA_900660155.1). Classification (NCBI taxonomy): domain Eukaryota; kingdom Metazoa; phylum Xenacoelomorpha; order Acoela; family Hofsteniidae; genus Hofstenia; species Hofstenia miamia. Next base: position 939,581 of record CABFPE010000314.1, read on the forward strand.
AATCATTGGCGTATGAAGCATGAGAAATAAATAATGAGATTGAATGAATTATCTCTGTGAGAACAGTTACATGAGGACATCTTAGCGCAATTTTTAACGAATTCAGAACTAAACTGCAATTTGTATTGGAAAACTTAAGAGTTGAATTGTTCCAGACACCCCGCGCTAAGAAATATATAGCATTTGTAACTATATTAGGAACGCCAATATTAGAATCAATTGTCTTTGATATCATTAGCAAAACATATCTACCCTTGTTAAAAAATAAATTGATTAGATTCCACAACAGTTCGGAATTATTGGTGGAAAATATGTAGCATATGGTTGGAATAATCGTGGCCCAAGCTTCATTAGGAATGTACAAGTTGCAAAGCAATGTCTGACAAAAGTTAACAAAGGTATCAATATGATCTTTAGAGTTCCAAAGACATTGACGACAAATTTCCTTCGAATATAACACGATGTCATTCCGATTTGAAGCTAAGCAAAATGCATTTCGTTTAATAAGTCTAATTAAAAATGAATAGAAATGATGAATAGACTGATTTGAAGATTTACATTCTTTCAATAACTGTGGTAAATATGACATCAGTTCGCTTTCTATGCCTGAAATTATACTACCATCTTCTGTTAACGTCACAAGCAGTGATACCCGTTGACCTTTCACAGGTGAAAACGACTTTACGCACATAAATAATTGCAAACGAACATCGTCACTCATTGGGTTTGTTTTGCAGAATTTGTTGAATTCAGGAAGAGCATCACTAGGTTTTAATCTGCATATTTCTCTCAGTTGCTTTATATTCTGTAGCAGTTTTAATTCGTCCGATTGCATTGACTGCTAAAATAAATATGTTCATGATTATATATATATATATATATATATATATATAT
>CABFPE010000314.1:942289-955229 GCA_900660155.1 Hofstenia miamia
TATATATATATATATATATATATATATATATTATGATGCTTTCTGCTTTGACAAAACCTAGTTAATGTACTCATGGAAGGCCTTTTACTTACTTCCAGTGGCGCGTTTAGGGGGCAGAATTGAAAATAGTTCACTCTAATTTAAGATGTCATCCATCGATTTGTGCTAAAAACAGACGATTGCATTTTATGTACATATACTTTTGTTAAAAAAACATGTGATTTACAATTTTATACTGTAAAAATGAATGTCGCCCCCGCCTCTGTTCACTTCTAAATGGGCTTCAAATTTTTGTCAAAATGAACTATTATAATGGCGCTGAATACAAGCGAAATTGAACTATTATAATGGCACTAATATAACTAATATAAACTTGATGAAATATTTTGATCAGGAATTATCACAAAGTAGGGGAACGACTTTCGATTAAATTGAATTATTCTCTAAAAATTATTAAAATATTGTAATACCAACATGAGATGCCATTGATTGTACTTGAACAAACAATATATGCGAGTTTTTGAATAACGTATTTATAGCGAAATTGTATTGGACAAGTGAGTCTCTATTTTATGGGATGCTGTAATAAACATATACCTTAATCATATACAAAAATCATACTTCAATGGTTTCAACATGATGAAGTTTCAAAACAGCAATGAAAATTACTTTGATTTGGCATTATTGCAGTGGTTGGCAAAGAAATGATTGGTTGAGATTGATAAGCAATTCGTTTTCTGCAGTCATATTCTTTCCACCCTAACTAGCAGAAGTAGCAAAAGGTCCAGTTTCTCACCAATCACTATATACTCTTAGAGGATTGATGCAATCTCCATGAATCCAATCCAAAAATTGAAGGAGACACTAAACTTCCAAAATATCCTTAAAGCCCCGACTATCAATATATCTTGAAGAATTCAAGCTGCTGAGCAGCTATATGCCCAAATTCCACTCAATATATCAGAATTTGTTTTCGTGTGACGCAACCTTATATAGAATAACTAGTGATATTCGTCTTGCAATAGACATTCAACAGTTAAGCCTGCTGATAATTTTAGACTAAACATCAACTTTGTCACTTTTAAGGTTCTTTGCCACTGAAAATTAATTTTTTTTTACTTTGATGTCAGGAAAGTGATTTTACCAGGATGGCGGTTTAGATTCAGGGCCAAACTGGATTTACAGCACAAATTGGGCTGCACGAAGGGTTTACTAGTGAAAAATTATATCTTAACTTCTTGAGCCAGATTTTTAGATAAGTAGTGAAAAATACGCGGACAGAATAATCATAGCAATCGGACGTAAAATGGAAGAGGTTTTGTTTTCACAAATTTTTAATAACACTAAAAATATTTTTTTCGAGATATAGCCAAAAGAACACAACAAACGTAACATAATTCAGTAGTCTCTAGTTGCTTAAAATCAATCAAGGAATGTCCAGAGGTGGGCGTGTGGGGAACATTTAGGTCTAAACCCGAGCAGAAGTGCTACAAAATGTTTCTCGAACCAATTAAATTTACGCCAATTCGGCCTATTTCGGACACATTTATATGAATCTAGCCAAACACGCTCTTTCAATCTTTCTAAATACTACAAACTGATATTAATGCAATTTGGCTAATTTGAAATTTTGGATTCTCTCAGCTTTGATGTAACAATTTGCAATTATTATTGACATAAAAACAAAAAAATTCAGTCATCTCTGAGAAAGTACTAGTGGCCCGTTTCAGTAAATTCCATGTGTAAAATGTAATTGAATAAAGGAACAACCCAACTCATAAGTTGCGAATTGCAAAAGTTTTGAGTTTCAATAAGATTGCTATAAACGGTTTGGGAAATACATCTCTTACTGACAAATGCAATCGTTGCATTGATGCTTGGAAGAACCCATTTAAAGAAAGTGTCACTAATTCAGAATTTCATAAAAATTGCCAAAATACTTTACCAAAAACTTCCAACTGATAAATTAGCAATTGTAAAAATATCAATTTGAAAAGAGACCGCACCATATTTAAAAAATGATTACTGAGAGCGAGACATTTATAAAATGTTTGCTAAGAATGAGTTATTTTGGCATAAATAGCTTTCATGATATAAACAGTGAAAAATTTTATATTACATTTTATACATGTAATAAGAAGTTACAACAAAAAAAATTTAAGGCAAAACAAGTGTTGGGGCTAACCAAATTTTCAATTAGAAGTGTAGTAAACAAAAGTCGACGGAATAGCGTTAAGTACTATGGCGTCATGATCCAATGCCGTTCATTACCAATGTATGTATGAATAAAACCAGCATTTTTAATAAAATTGATAAGTAAAAAAACTATGAAAAGTTAAAACTTTGTTCAATGTCCACGCTATGTCTCAGGCAAATTTTCATATATTCTTGAGACAAGTTCACTTTACCATGGTTCCTTTGTGTTGCATCGTTGCTATAACTTCATCTAAACACCTTATTTCTTGCCATTTCTTTGTTCAATATGGTTGAAGCTGCCATAAAAGTTTTACATCATATTCTTCAGTTATTACGGTGATAACATTGTACCCCCTACTCCAGTGGCATTCGTGCATACCATAATGCGTATGTTCTTTGCATGCTGCTAGCGTTGTGATCATGACTATATTTCTCACCAGATGTTCTCTATAGCTTACCCCATTTTCGTTCCTCAGCTACGAATTGACTTTCATCAAAAAAAGCAGAATTCTCTTGATAAGTCTTCTACGAAAAATTAATTCTGACTCCTTTCTGCATCTTCTAGTCATCTCAGTTTATAATATCAGTTTTGTTTTAATTGAATGCTCGCTAAATTGTACGTGCAGTGGCTTTTCTGTTCTTCTTCACAAGCATTGATTGTTTATTGTGGCGTTTATTCCACTGATGCTTCTCGTTTAGATTATGTCCTGAGAAATTTTTATATAATACACCAATTTCTAGGATGTTCTGCGGCAATAATTAACGGTTCCCTTTCTGCAATTATGTTTTTCGAATAGTTGGCTATCTCATATTTAATATTTTGTCTAATAACAAAAATGAGATTGTTTCGCTTGTATGTGATGCATTGTGTCTTACATCCATTCAAAAGGGAATTACTTTACAGCTGTAACTGTATATATAAACAAATGACTCATAATCGAGATAAAACAGACCGCAAATCCCTTAACTGACGGAAATTTTATCCAAGATTTTAGAAAATTATTAACATTCAGCGAAACATTATGATTGTGTAAGTAGGCATAATTATTCTTTCTGGAATCAATGTGTGCATGCAAAAAATTTTCAACAATGTTGCAGAAATTACCAGTATAACTAAACGCTGGGCAATACCATACATCCACTGTTGCTACTATTATAATTTAATTACAGCCTTAATTATTGTCTCACTAAATACATTAGATGCTCTCTATTAACACAGAAGGTAGCAAGATCGCATATATTATTAATACGATTCCAGACAAATTTGTTTCAGGGGCGGTTGAAAGGGGAGGGGGCACAGACCTCCTCTACAATATGAAAAATTCAATAAAATTGTGAAACAAAAAATTTACATACAAATATTTTTTAGAACTCAATTTGCACTTAGCACTATACTTTGTACCGTTACTATACCGGTAACAATTTTGCGATACGATAAGCAATATGCAAATTATGCACATATCAAATTTTGTTAGTTTCTCATTATTAACGCAAAATGTCAGATATATTACTAAATAGGAAGGCGAAGGTATAGAATAGGATGCACGCGGAATCACGCGGACAAAATAAACACTACTATAAGGTAAAAAACGATTAAAAATGCAATAATATAGGTAAAAAGTTTAAAAATAATGGATATAGACTGATAATAATTAACGAAATTCGTAGCACGCGGTAACACGCGATAGCATGCGGTATATATTCATCGAAAATAGCATAGTAAACGTGGAATTCATAAAAAAAAATCAATTATTAAACAAATTGCAAGACATAAAAGTGTATTTATTCAGATCTATACATTTTTAGTTTAAATCGAGTCCTTACATTGGGTGAAATTTCCAAATACTTTGCGGGAAAATTATAAATATTTTAATTTCGATTATTCAATGTGTTTTACTCGTATTATTATAACAAATATTATACAAACATTGAGTACATAATTTAGTGAGGAAGTTTTTGTATATAAACATAGAGAAGATTTGATTTTTTGAAAATTTAAATCGTTGTTAAAAATTTTCAAATCAAGAACATAAATCATAAATTATAGCACGTTTTCGAATAATTGAAGCCCACCTGACATTTCTTTCATGCTTCTTTAATGAATTTGCAACAATTTCATAACAATAAAACTGTAAAAATATCTGAATTGAATCAATCTCCTTAGGCTATTGTATCTCTTTGAGGAAAATGTTAATTACAACATAACAAATTTAAATGTCAAAACGAGATATTTCATTAAATTTTGTTGAGTAAAACTTAATTGAAGAACCTGTTAATTGACAAAATTGCGAAATTGATTGAATTGTGTGAAGATGAACTACATGCTGTTGGGTGCAAAACAAGTGACATGACCCTGCTTTTGATAATTATGGCTTCATGAAGAAACCGTTAACCGACACTACATAAGCAAAGATACGAAGAAAGACGTTTATTTAAGTATACACATACAGGACAATTGAAACTCAAAATTACATACTGTTTATAACATTAATAACAAAGGGTGTGAATTTTTTTTCTTTAACGTTAGTTTATGTAATCCTTCTCTGAACTTTCCGGTTCTAGGCAGAGTAACAGGCAGTAGATGGTGCAAATGATGATCCCTTTTAGAAATTTTCTGGAAAAGTTTCATGCAGGAGTCCACACGACGTTCATTTAAGTATAAAGATTTGGTGGGAAAGACATTTAGAGCCTTATTCATAATCCTTTATGCTCTGGTTTGCGCATGCAATGTTATGCCAGTGAAAATAGGCGCGCAGTAATAAAAAATAGATAAAATAGTTGATCTGAAAACATCCATGAGTTCTTTCTCAGAGCAGACAGGGTTTAGCTGCTTAAAAATGGTGATTCTCATCGAAGCCTTTTTATATCTGTCGTTAAATTCTTCTTTCCAGCATTACTTCGAGTCAATTTTTACTCCTAATATTTTGTTTGTGTCAGTGACAACTATATCATCTGGTAAATTATAACCTTTCTTTCTAGTGGAGAAAAGCATCTGTTGACTCTTGCTTTCATTGAATTTCAGGCCGTTTTGCTCGCAGAATTTCTGAATTAAACTTTTATCAGTGTGCATAGGCTGACTTTTACGTATAACTGAAGTAAAGTCGTCAGCGTACAATTCCATTCTTACCAATAACGTCGCTAATAAAAACAAAGAATAAAAAGGGCCCAATTAGAGACCCTTGTGGTACACCACTAGTGACATCGAAAAGCTGACTGTCATGACCACCATAGGTAACGTAGAACTTGCGCCCTGAAAGGTAACTTTTCAACCAAGCAAGGATATCCTCAGGTACACCAAAAGTTTCTAGTTTGGTGAGGAGTATTTTATGGTTTATCGTGTCAAACGCCTTACCCATGTCGAACGCTTGCATTAGCACGTCATCAAGGATATTGGTTATCTCCTCCAGTAATACAATTAACGCTGTACAAGTTGACTTTTGCTTTTGATAAACAAATTGGTTTTTATCAATGTACTTTAAGAGGCAAGGTGCTCAAGATATTTAGAGGGTATAGATAGTAAGGAAATAGGGCGCAGGTCAGCGATGGTAGGTCAAGAAATTTTAGGCAGAGGGCACACACGTGCAATTTTGAAATTGCAGGGAACCGTTTGTGTCATAAACGACGAATTGATGATGTTGCACAATGGTTCAGGAATAATGTGCGCAGCGTTCCTGTAAAGAATGTTAGGAATGCCATCGGAACCAGTGCCATGATTTTTTATCGTAAGCAGGTAATTACAAAAACAAACTAAAAAAGGCGACTTCTCATTTTGAATCAAACTGCACAAAATGGGTTCTTGATCTACATGCTTCAATTATAAAAGCCCTATTTTGAGACCCATATACATGTTTAATAAGTATGAAAAAACTTCATGCATATTGTAGAGTCACTCGGGGATTTTGTGCTATTATTTTACTTGATTTTGCAACTTGTAATGACGTCAATACGACGTAAACCTTTATTTCGATTTTAGTTTTCGATAACACTTTAATGTCCCCTCGCTTTGGTGCTACGTAGTATTGTTGCTCAATTTAATTTGCGAAGGAAACATGATCATCGCGTGATATTACGTTGTAAACAATGTATAAAATGAGAAACAATGTAAAAAATAGTTAATAGATTTTATCTAGCTTCAACTTCAGTCTAATATTTTCATTTATTAAATACTTTTACGATATAATAATGATTGTGTAAGTTCCGGTGACAATTTGGGAGTACTTTCTTCAAGTATTGACACGACACGTAGCGATTCAGCCAGTAAGCAAGCCCAAATTGTGGACAGCATTAGGCTATGTGTACGGCTACGTATAGAAATAATAAACCTCTCATTCGATTGCAACAAGTACATGCACTAATAATTGATTACACTGTGATGATATTATACCGTTGGTTAACACGAATGCATGCTATTATTTAGTGAGCTGAGCGATAAGAAAACAACTGAGCTGTTTAATTCGTAGTGAGATAGATAATAAAATGTGAAACAAATAGGTAACACCGATCAGGCAAATTATGCACTTCTCTTTTTGGACATCACTTCGGCTGGAAGCCATACGAATTAGTCATCCTGGATGGTGCCTAGACAGCTAGTAGTTACTTGGATGAATTACCGATGTTTATTTAATATTACAACACAATCTCAACAGCCACTGAAAGATGCAAGATGGAGAAACTAGGCACGATTGGCGAATCTTGCCGAGAGTTTTCAGTGATGCAAGTCTTTAACTGTATGAGAAGGGCGAATAAAACGGCTGCAGGACCGGATGGAATCCCGTATTGGGTATACCAAGAAAATGCGCATTTATTGGCTGATGTGTGCTGTTATATATTCAATCTGTCCCTGAGAACAGGGGATTATCCAGAGAGTTGGAAGAAAGCGAAAATAACTCTAATGCCAAAGGTAACCACTTCACAGACTGTGAAAGATCACCGGCCAGTGTCTGTGACTGACATTATTAGTCGATTATTTGAGAGGTTGGTTGTTCGGTGTTTTGTGAAAGAGATATGAACAATGGCCATCTCCTAATCAGTTTGGTTTTCGTACGTCAGGATCGACGTCCAATGTCATCATCAAAATACTGAATGATGTTTATAATTACAAAAAATCCGACTATGTGAAAATAATCACATTGGACATATCGAAAGCCTTTGACACAATCAGCCACGGTTCCATTATTGAAGGCTTACGCACGATAAGACCGTCTATTAACAATTTCGTAGTCAATTGGATTCACGATTTTCTAACAGGATGGAAACACTGCACTTTTTTCAACGGGGTGGCCACAAATGAGGTAACCAGTTGTTCGTTGTCAGGCAACTTGACAGTTTATGCAGACGACAACACGTCAGTAGTACCAGGAAAATTGGGTAGTGATGATGGAGCAACGTGTGTCATTGAAACTCTCAAAGAAAAATTTAGAGAAAGAAATCTGGATCTCAATGCATCTAAATCGAAAGAGGTAGTCCTGAAATTCCGGAAAAAATCAGAAGCACCAAATCTGGATCTCTTGGAGAGGCACAAAAATATCAAACTATTGGGTATACTAATAGACGACAAACACCTTTCTTCCTCATATTGAAATGGGGATAAAGAAATGCAAGTCAGTTCTGTAGTGTAATTAGAGTTCCCAGCTCACGATTCTACAATATAACACTTTGAATAAATTTATCTAAATTGTCAGTAATAATTGTATATGACAGGCCCATGCTAATAGCACCCAGGCGATACTGTACATCCGCACTATTCAAAATATATTTATAACAATAGAGGAATGCATATTTATGCATTAAAATGTATGCAACGCGATCACGCTATAGCTATAAATTCGGTTTTACTAATCAGTAATTAAAATGTAGAAAGAAATACAAATCGGGAAAACAAATTCTCTGAAAATGTAAAGCATAAAAGTTCCAATTTAAACATCTCAACAAAGGACTTGATTTAGGCTAAAAATGTATGGATTTGCAAATATACTGTTATATCTTGTAATTTCGGGGTATACATTGTTCGCCCAAAATTTTTTAGCCCAATGTGCTTATTTGCCCAATGGACCTTTCGCCCAATTAGACTATTCGCCCAAGGAATATATTGCCCAATACTATTTTTTACCCAAAGAATATCTTGCCCAATGGATCTTTCGCCCACTATTTGTCCTGCCCAATATCATAACAACCTTTTCGTAATGAAAATTGAAATCCATAATGAGTAGCAATAAACATTCATTACATAACGATGGTTCTATCTTCTATTTAAAAAAATATTGAGACCTACTCATCTGGTGTGAAAGCGTTGTTAAGCATAATATATTATTTTCTAAATAAAAATTTTTTAAATATGATCTGTTTTTTCACGCTTAAGAATTTCCTATTTTAGATGGAAATTATAAAAACCACACGAGGTGGAAGTAAATTGAAGTATGCAGGATATTTCTTTCGTATACATTCGAGTAAATGTAATTCTGTGTATTGGAAACAGTTCCAAGAATTTTTCAGCAGTTTTACTCCCTAAATTACTTTTACCAAGGAAAGCTTCTTCCTGCTGTTTTCTGCTTATGCAGCCAACGCAATGCAGAAACCTATAGGTTTATTTTGCAAAAGGTGTCATCATATGCTGCTAGTCTCAACATTTTTGAAACGCCGCAATGCATTTTGTTAGACTTTGAGATGGCAATGCACAGTGCAGTTGAAGCTGAAATGCCATTTATCCATATAAGAGGATGCCTTTTCCATTTTTCGCAGGCACTTCTTCGGAAAATTAAAGAACTTGGACTTATTTCTTTATTCAGGTATTCATTGATTCCCTACATTGTAAACCATAATTTTCAGACACAATTCAATCTTGCGCTTGGCGGTGCGTAGCTGTATGGGTTTAGCCTTCTTGCCATGTGATGAAATCGAGCAATCATTTATTTTACTTCAAAACATTGTTCACCAGTCTTCTCTTGGTGAACGATTAGATTCCTTTTTTTCATATTTTGAGAGGTAAATGCTGTAATAGTTTTCTATGATTTACTGTTGAGTCCTTTCCCACATAAACCAATCATATTTAGATATTGGTTAGCAACTGTTGGTATAAACAAATGGTGTGTTTGGCGTGCTAATATAAGGACAAACAATGATATTGAGGGTTGGCATTTTGCAATGCAGCGTTTGATGGGCTTTCCGCATCCTAATGTTAACAATTTTTGCAAATGGATGGTGAGTGAAGAACATCGATCACGTCAAATAGTTTCGCAAATTGATGCTGGGCAGATAGTGAAGTCTAAGAATAAGATATATACTAAAATTAATAATCGCATTCAACTACTAATGGATAAGTATAATTCAAAGTATTTTAGATTGAAATGTTAGTTGTTTATTCCTGAAATTAGTGAAATTCGGCGTAGTCAATATATTCGTGGCATTTGCTACAACTTAGCCAATTTGCCATTTCAGTCAGTTGGAGATGATATGTCACTTGAAATCGTTTACATCCACTATCATGTTCCTTGAAGACTAGAGTGCTTTATTATTATTATTAATTTGGCTGAGAATAATTCCTGACGGTCTTTAAGATAAATATTCTGATTCGTGGTGTAAGATAAACACAGCTGTACTGTTGTACAGACCTTGTAGGTTCGAATCCTACCGAATCAATTAATTTGCAATAAATGTATTGTATTGAATATCATTGATTTTTACTGGGAGTGTGGAAGATCTACCTTATTCTAATTGTGTCTATTAATACTGGGAAAATTTATATTTACAAATGAAATAATTAAGGAAAGCTTACCTTTTAATGTTGCAATGCATTTAATACCTGGCATAAATAAATGAAAAACCATAAAAGGTTTGTTCAAAGATTTACACTAGGGTGGATATATAGAATATATCCTGTAAAAGACTAGAAAAAGAATCATTTTACTAACATATCTAAATTAAAATTTTTTTGTACAATAACCCTATCATACAAATTTCGCTTGTAATAATGTTCACTAAAATGATAAATAGCTAACAACAAATCAAGCTTATTTTCCCTTGCGATATTTAAAATATTGGGAGAAAGAACTATTTAACCCTTATTTCATTAATAATTTTACCGAGAAAGTAAATTTCGTTAATTTAAGAATAATTCATATGAAAAATACGATAAAAAACAAGCATAAAATTCTGCCTAACAATCTGTAGCTATTTGCTTTTGTTAGTAAAGTATCCCGAACGCAAAACAGTAAAAAGTGATTGAGAAAATGGAAAATAATTTATATAAAAATTGAGCATGAAAATTCAATATGACATAACATGCATAGGCGTTACAATGTTTTATTGGGTGGGCGAGACAGTCAGTGGGCCAAAATTCCATTGGGCGAATAATTCAATGGGCGAAAAATCTAATGGGCAAAAAATTCATTGGGCCAAAAATCTGGTGGGCGAAATGTCCAAATGGGCGAAAATTCCTTTGGGCGAGCTACGTATAGACCGTAATTTCTTTATTAGTTAATTAGTTTAAGAATTTCAAGCTTTCTTTGCTAATATCCTTAAATATATACAGCGTGTTACCACGTGCTACAAATTTGGTCAATGATGTAAAGTTATCAGTCTATATCTATTGTAGAGTCACTCGGGGAAATTCGTGTTTTATTTAGTTGATTTTTCATTTCCTTTTTGTTTTAACGTCATCATGACGTCAGAGTTATATATTTCGACCTTAGGTTTACGAAGGAACTCATGTCCCCTCGAAGGTGCTATACGTGTTGCTCAAATGTAATTTGAATTGCGAGGGAAAATGATAACATGAACAATTAACTTTGATTGTAAACTAAGGCAGGTAGTTATTTATTGTTAACCATGTATAAAATGAGTGACCATGTAGAAAATGGTCAATAGATTTTATCTATCCTCAATTACTGTTACTCTTCTCTCTGTTACTTTATTTGGTATTTTACTATGAAAATAATTGCTTAAGCTCAGCGACAATTTGGGAGTGCTTTCTTAAGGCACAGGGCGACACGTAGCTCCTGGCGATCATTAGATCTTCCCAGCCCAAATTGTGGACTCATTAGGTTACGGATACGGGTACGATTAAGGAAATAATAAACCTCCCATTTTATTCAACACATACATGCACTTATAATTGATTACACTGTGATGATACTATGCCGTTGGCGAACACGAATGTCTGGTAATTACAGACTATTATTTAGTGAGATGAGAACTAACAATGAAAATGAGGTTTTTACTTTTGCAATGAGATAGAAATTAATAAGTGAGACAAATAGGGTAGCACCATGCACTAATCGAGCACTGAACTGCTTCTACTTCTAAAGACTCCGCTTCGGCTGGAAGCCACGTTAATTGATCATCTTGGAAATACCTAAAGTATCGTATCAAATACTTGGATGAATTACAATTGTTTCTATTAGTTATTTTCTCGTTACTTGTTTTCCCCAGAATCGGGGCTGTCGTTATCTAAGTTAAACCTTCTGCAGAGTCAATTAGTTACTAGTACAATTACAGCCCACGATTCTACATGGCGACCGTGACAGGACGCTGACGTGATAACAACATATTCTTGGTTGTTTCTTTTGGTGGTTTGGAGTTGGTTCTGATTTAGTTTTGGTGCCTGATGGCAATTGGGTTTCCGTGTAAATCTACCAACTGATGTACTCAGATCCTTCTTCTCTCTGTTGGGAGGGCAACCGCGATCTTTCTTAGTGTTCGGTTTAGTTTATGTCTGTGTTTTACCTGTTACCAATCTGTTTTTGTCTCAGTGCTTTATGTGTTGGATTTATTACCAAGTATCACTGTAATCTCACATTTGGGTTTGGATTCTATGATTGTTATGAGCTGTGTGTTTCTTCTGTGATTGGGAAGTGCTCCCAAGTGCCTGTTGGTATAGTTATTCTTTCTTGTTATTTTTCTTGTAGATCAATGGATTCAAATCGTACAGTTACTTATTCTCCTACTTTTGGGACTCCTCCGAGTGTCCCCTGTGTAAGCGCTGCCAACCAGGACGTTGCCCCTTGCACCGTTGGATCGTTGTTAAATTTCTGCCCTCTGACTTCTCCCATTCAGACGTCGTCTCAACGTCAAGATCATCTGGCCTCAACTAGTCCATATGCCCGCGAAGGTACCAGCAGCCCCGACATTCAGCAATGGCGGCTTCGCAGAGTTTTAAATACCCAAAATGCTCCTCCCATTCCGTTTTGGCCTGTTCATCGCACTGATAACGTATTAAACTCTTTGCCCCGGTTTGATACTCAACAGATGGAAATCAAGCATTTGAAAGATGCTTTGTCACAGCAAGTCGCTATGAGAATGGACAGTGAACGACGGGTTGTGGTGTTTCAACCAGCAGAATACTCACAACATGGCGTATCAGAAGATGGAGATGAGAATGTTAGAATCAACCCTTGCCTTAGAATTACAAATTCATGAGTTGAAAAATCAAATGGCTAAGTCAGAAGAAGCTAACCTCCTGAAACTCCCCGTTGATGAATTCGTCACGCATGCGACATTAAATGAAGCTTTAGGGGATTTGGCTGATACGATAACTGATAAGTTTGCCCATATGCTTCAAGGCAGAGCTGAAACCCCTGTTCTTGTGAATGTTCCTACACCGTCTCAGCATAATGGAAGTAGAAGTATGGTTCCTCCTCCTCCAGTGTCGTCTTGTGCACACCCGTTTGTGTCATCTAATCCCACGTTTACGCAAGCGTCTATTGCTACCATTGCTACTCCTACTAGAGATCAAGAGCGCACCCCGACA
>CABFPE010000315.1:12415-24163 GCA_900660155.1 Hofstenia miamia
CAAATGACAGAGAAAAGTATGTTTTATTAAGCTTTTTATTATTGTTTAAAATATTATGTACTATGTATTAGGTTATTCTTAAAAACAGCCTGTATCTTGGTGAATTACATTTCCATGGGTTATTTTTAATTATAATAATGTGAGTTTTTTACAGACTTAATTTAATGTTTGTCTAGTACATGAAAATTTAGGTTCCATTCTTCAATTTAATGCATGAGGTGATATTGTTTATAAACTGAGTCATTGATTAGTTTTGTGTCTATAAATGCCATAGTAGGACAAATTCTGAGCAAGAATAATATCACACTCATTTATTGAAGCTTGTGAAAAGAACACATTTAAACATATGGAAATTTACATGCCTTATTTCAAAATTGGTTACTACTTCCAATACAGAGCTACCACAAATTGAAGTGGGCAGTAGCTTAACTAATTTGAAAACTTGGTCAGTGCTTCAATATAAATTTAAAGCATATCAGAGCTGTGATATCACAATTAAATGAGGTTAAAATAAATACATTTTAATTTTTTAATTCTGTGTCTTATGGTTACTTGGGAATTGTTGATTCAGCCTTTAACAGAACAGACATTATAAACCTTTAATAAGACAAAGTTTTGCAAATTTGCATTGAAATCCTATGGACAAGGGGAAATTTCATTAAAAACTGAAAATTTGTTGCATTTGTTATAATATTATAAGCACATTATTAACTCAGTGTTGACACTCTCAATGAATTGTATGATTACTTGGGTGCAAGTCAATCTCTGTTGTCCCCTTTTTAATGGATATTGTAATTCTGATGATGTTACGCTTATTAATGTATAGTTCTGGCATTTGGAATTTAAGTTTTTATTTGCTTAAGGTGATTTTCTATTATTTTGTATTTGATACCATTAATGTAATTTGATTTTTATACACAATGAATTAAATTATAGACTTCATTATACTATAAATTGCAAGGAATAAGCTCTCCTTCTATTGTATGTATTTATTTTACAAATATTAGCTAAAAGCCATCACACATTTCTAATAAGAATTATTGGTTTTATTTCATGACAGCATTTAATTTCTTATAGACAATTTTAATTAACTGCATGTAGCTGCATTTGAAATAATATTTATAGTGAATACTAGTGAATTTACAATAACATTCAATGTTTATTGTTCTATTTTTTCCAACATAGTGTGAATTGAGATGAAAAATTATATTTAGGTGTGGAAAGTCTACATTCTGATTTGTGGTGTAATATAAACACATCTGTATGCAGGTACAGAAGATGCATGTTCAGATCCTACCAAATCAATATGGATGCAATTTATATTGCTCTATATTTTGAATTACATTTTCAACCACAAATTATCAGATTTTAATTAATAGCAAAAATGGAAAATGAATTCAATTGTGTATGATTCCATATATTCTAGTTGTTCCTGTTAATAGTTTGACATCTAGATTTTTGCTATGAGCAATACCAGAAGCATGTCTAAGAATGCCTTAAGTATATTAGATATATGAAAGACATGTGCAGAATTGAAAATTGTATGTTCTCAGAATGGTGTAAATGTTGAATAGTAATAGCATTCATATTTGTTTATAATAAATTTTTCCTGTTAATACTTGGATAATTATATTTAATAATGAAGTAAAAAGACCCACCTTTTAATGTGGCTATGTATTTGAGCCAAAGCATACACTGATGAAGAACCATAGTAGGTTCTTCAAAGATACACACTAAGATTGATAATATAGATCAAAGAAAATATACATTAATTCAACTCTGCATAATTAATAATCTAGACAGAATTTGACATAACTAGTAGATTTAAGTATAAAAGTTAGAGGAAGGCATGCACTGCAAAACACTGTTGCATTGAATTTATATAACTACTTTGTAACAAAATGAAAGCATGCTACTGGACAAATGTGAGATATATTACTAGAAGGATTTTCTCCTGCTAAAACTAAATTTAATTTAATATAAAGCTCTTTACACACTTAAATTCTAAAAAACATTTTACAAACCTAAATTTTGTGAAATTATAATATTGTAGAGTCACTTGCTGACTCTCATGAAAATTTTATTTCTTTATTTTTTATGTGACTAAATTTTGTTCTACTTTAATTGTGGTGACATCACTTTGATGCCAAATTTAGCTTAATTATTTTTGAGAGCAGTTTTGCAATCTAATAATTTTTTCCCCTTGAATGGTGTTAATGTGTAATTGTTCAATTAAATTTCCGGGGGAAATCAAATGTTTGAATATGTAAACAAAGGTCATGTAGTTATTTTTACTTTGTATAAATATGAGCAAAACCATTTTTGGGATGAGGAAATTTATTACCTTTCACTGAAACTATGTTTGCTTTTTCTCTACTGTTTTTGATAATATTTTAACCTGATGGTTACTATAATTGTTTAAATTTCTGGTGACAATTTCAGAGTCACTCCTCTGATCCTGTGATGATGACTTGTTCATTTATAGAGGCAGCCCAACACATGGACCACATTAGGATATGGATGCTGTTACTTGTAGTTATACAAAACCTTTCATTCAAATGCAACATGAACAGACACCTATAATTTATGACACTGATGATATTATCCTGTTGGCTAGCATGAATGCATAGTAATTACATGCTATTATTACATGAGCTGAGAGATAAGAGAACAACTGAAATGGTTTATTGAGCTAGAAAATAAAACATGAAACAAATGAGTTAGCACCATTTGAACAAGTTTACAAACCTCTCTTCTTGGATAGCACTCTCGTGTGATGCCATATGTATTGGTAATTCTGGATGTTTGGCTCTCTAAAAAGTTACAAGTTACTTGAATGAATTACCAATGTTGTTTTATTTTCTTATTTTTTGCTAGAATCAGGGTCACTCTACAAGATGGTCACACTTGCAACCTTCTGCCACAACACTAAGTTCTTCAGTGCTGTTCTATTGTAGAGTCACTCTGATGTGATTCTGAGCAAATTGGAGTGTCAGTTGAACTCTCTACTCCCTTCTGTTGAAGTAATGAAGTGGTCATCCAATTACCTGGTGATTGTGACATGGTACAGAACTGTTACTTGTTTTCTTATCACATTTGGTTTTGTTCTTTCTTTTTGGTGTGAGCCAGCTGGGATAGTTGTTTCCCCTGGCTGTGAATCAACTTAACTACCAACTGATACATAACTTTGCCTCTTATGTTATTTTTACACCTCAGTTCTGTGCTCTGAAGCTGTCACCAAGCTTCAACGTTATTTTTACTTGTTTTGGTTGTTACTTTGTTGTTGTCTCATTCTTCTAGAATTTGGATTTATTACTTTACCCTATACTGTGCTGTTTACTCTTCTCACTTTTTGTTTCTCTGATCCCAGTTGGAGTTTTGCTCTCAAGTTGTTGGAATTGTTTTTCTGTAATTTTCATACATTTTTCTTGGTGGACTCCCATTACATTTTTCTTGTAATGGGACTCCCACTCAGGGTTTCTCCTGTGTGAGCACTGGCAACCTGAACATTGCCCCTCACACCATTGGATTTAATTTGATACTTGATTTATCTTCTCCTACTCATGTTAACCAGTCACTGCCTGTGACTTTTCATCCTTTGTCTTTGGATCCCTTTTGAAGCTGTCCCCAGTCACCACCTTCACCAGAGCCTCAACCCACTGAGGTTGAACAACTCTGAGCAGCTCTTGCCAAGGAAACTGATAGATGTCTCATTTGTGAAGAATGCCTTGACTCATTGCTCACTGAGATGAAGTGGCATGCTGCCAAAGCCTGGAAGAGAGAGAGTGCCTGCAGGACACCATCACCATTCTGACTATTCAAGTTGACAGTTTAACAACACTGCTGTCTGCATTCCCATTGCTGCAAAGCACTCTTTGTTCTGATCCCTGCTTGCCTAGACATTCTAAATGTGTAACTCACAATGTCTTAAGAGAAGCTTTGGATGTTTTCTCTGAATGCCTTTCAGATCAAGTTTTGCAAATGATTAAGGCACACCTCCCAAGTGCCCCTGTCATATCTAACACTACTCCATTGATGCTGCAATTTGTTACTGCAGTGCCTTTTTTCACAACTGGAGGTCCCACATTTATGCAATCTGCAATCACTCACATTTCTACATTGGCCACTGTTGCCACCCCTGTTCCATATGTGCTGAGCAGGATGATTTCACCTCCTCCTGCACCTGTCAACACTTATGTTACTCCTACAGTTTCAGTTCTGACTTTGCCTCTGCTACCAAGTAGTTATGCAATGTCTGCAACCTCCAGTGGGCTATGCTTTACTAAGTCTATCTTGCCCACAATTGCTGTTGGAAATGAAAGCAACAACCTATTCAATCGCCATTCTATATTGCCTAAGTTCACCAGAAAGATTGATGAAATCTTACAGTCTTTCAAAGAGTGGTTCTTCCTTTTTGAGTTGACAATGAGGCAGTACAAACCACTTAGGATGCTGCTGTTGCACAATTCCCAACTTACCTACAAGGTCTCACATATAACCAATATATGATGCTTAATTGAGATGTCAAGACTAATTACCAAATTCTAATCAGCTAATTTGAGGAACACTATAAGGCACCTCATATTAAACATCAATATAGGACAATACTTTGCAATCTCTTGTTTAAGAAGGGCAACAATGTCCATACATACTTCATGCAGGTGGAAAGATTGTTTCACTTAAGCAAGCTTACTCCTGAATATTCAAAACACAATCTTTTCTTGTACTTTTGTCAGGGCTTTCTGCCCAATATTCATAGTCACCTTAAACTCAAGTGTGATCCTGAAGATGATCTCAACCTGATCATTTGTAAAGCCATTAGCATTGTGTACATGCTTCACAACACCACTCATATTGACAAGGATGCTGGAGATATCAAAGCAGGTTCTTTGTCTCAGAAACCCCATACTTCCTCAAGCACTGTTGCTCCCAAAGTGAAGATAGAACTTGAACAAACTCATTGTTTCCACTGTGGTCAGAAAGGTCACACAAAGTCTCAATGCCACTCTGTAATTAATTTAGTTGCCAATGGTGAGTGCTTTGTCATCAATGAGCCTGAGATTGAAGAGTATCCTCCTGACTGTCCTGTCAGCTCTGTCAATTCATCAAAATAGTTGGAGAGCTGCCTCCTATAAACCATGTGCAAGATGTTCTGGTCATTATCTCACTGCTGCAGACTAACATCATCCCTGTTGATATAAATGGATCTTTGGTCAATGTCACTATTGATACCAGGGCATCCGCCTCCATTATTAGTGACACCTGTTGTTCAAAATTATGTTTATTAAGGGACAAACTACTTCCATTAACCACATGCCTGTTGGATGCTTCAGGGAATTCAATCTCCATGAAAGGTCACATCCTGAATCTGGAACTATGCATTCAGCAAAAACTGTTCTCCATAGATCTAATCATTATTGACACTTGTGATCAACTGCTGCAATATGACATAATCCTGGGCAATGACTTCCTTGAGCAGAATTCTTGCATCATTGATTATAGAAGCAATACAATTTCCATCCACAAAAGTGAAAACAAGCAGGAACTTACCACCATTCCTGAACAAGATGTTTTGCTAAAATTTCTCAAGCCAGTACTTGTTGAGCCTCAACACTAGCAACATGTTGCAGTCACCACTGACTCCCCATATGTAGGCTATGTCATATTTTCCAGGTATAAAGGGAAGTGTTTCACTAGACTCAACTTCTCCCTGGACCTCTGCCACATTTCAAAAGTAAAAACTTATATCACTGTGCTGAATAGTTCTACATCATTGGTCAAGATAGACCTGGCCAAGTTGATAATCATCATGACTCCAGTTTGTTTGGAATTGAAAGCTGCTGCTTGTCTGCCCATTCTACCAGCCATACATGACTTAGTGGAGCCAAGTAATACTGTCTGGATTCCTCCTGTCAGTGAGAGGACACACTCTCATCTCAGTCCTCAGGAACACAAGTCACTCTCTCATTTGCTTTGACAACACCACAAAGTGTTCAATTACAGCTTGATCAGTGTTGGCCAGGCCATCAGTGAACAGCATGAAATTGTAACTAAGCATGATCACCCTATCCACTTAAAGTTCTGGAAGAATACAAAAAAATCCTCAGCAATCTTATAGAAAGTGGAATATTCAGAGCAGTAATAGCCCTTACATGATGCCCACTGTTTTCGTTAAGCAGGGCAACAAGTACCACCATTGCGTGGACTTTCAGAAGCTCAACCTTGTCACTGTAAGGGATGCATATCCACTTCCTCACATAGAAGATCTTTTATATGACGCCAGTTGATACAAGCTGTTCACTTGCCTTGATTTATGTAAGGCATATTGGCAGGTGCCAATGAAGCCCACCAACATTCAGAAGACTGTCTTCATCACTCTGTATGGCCTCTTTGAGTGGAGGTACAGGCTTTTGGGCTCTGCAATGCCCCAGCAACTTTTCAACACTACATTACCTGTGTGCTTAGGAATGGTGCCAATGTGTTAGAACCAGGCATCACTGCCTACATGGATGATATCCTTGTTGCTGGAAATACCTTTCCAGAACATTTAGAAAGGCCGGGAAGAAATGTCAGCATCCTATACAAATCTGGCCTCCACATAAACAGGAGCAAGTGCTCTCTTCTACAGCCTTGCATCACTTTTCTCAGAAGAGTTATTGAACTGGGTTGTATTTTTATCAAAAACAACACTAAAGATCATTTGGAAAAGATCAAAACTCTGCAATCTCATAAGGATGTTCAACACCTTATGGGTTTTTTGAATTAATATGGCGCCTTTATTTTGAAGCTGGCAAACTAACTAAGCATATCTTGAATCTTCTATGGTGCAGCATGGAGTTCAAGTGGACATGGGCAGAGCAAGAGGAGCTCAATGCCATCAAGCTAGAGCTAAGGAAAATTCTAAGTTTAAGTACACTGGACTATTCAAAAGCTGTCTCTTTCAACTGTGATGCCAGCTCAGTTGCAATTAGCAGAGTCCTTAGCCAAGTCATTAATGGGATCAAATGCCTGATCCAGTACTTTAGCTGAAAACTTAGAAAAGCTGAGCAGAACTATGGTGCCACAAAATCTGAAATGCTAGCATTGGTGGAGAGTCTGAAGAAATTTCATTTCTTCATCCTTGACTGTCACCTCTCTGTGTGAACCAACAATTCTGCACTAGCCTTTTTAAAGAAATTTTCTGGTGACAAGTCCAACATAGTTGCCCATTGGATCAAATATCTGAATGACTTTACTTTTACAATACAGCACTCTCCAGGGAGACTTCACATAAAAGCAGATTACTGGATTGCTCTCCCCAGTTATGAGCACAATCTTAGAAAGCTGCCAGGAGAGAAGATGCCTTTCAGATTTATTCCATCCAGCAAATATGATTGCCTTCCTAAGATCAGCACAGACTGCCATGGAAATGCTATTCTCCTGATCCTTGTGAAAAAAGAGATTACCAAAGAGGAGATTCTTCAAATCAGCAAAACAATAAGGTGTTATGTGAAATTCTTGCAATGTTGAAGAATGCCAATTATATTCTCAGCCTGGTCACTAATCATTACTTCCAGAGGTACAATTTGAAGTAAACAGATGCTCACTTACTCTACAGCAGGAGTTGGAACTGCAGGTTGGCAGTCCCTGAGTATTTCAGGAGGAACCTAGTTCAGAAGATCCATGAGAAAGGCAATCTCAGCATTATTCAGATGGAGCATACATTTAATGCAAGCTATGCCACAATCAGCATTAGAGGCACAATGCAGGATGTAATCAATAAGTGTACCACTTGCCTACTGCAAGGAGCCAGAAATTTTCTTGAACAGTGAGCTGTACAGCCAAGCCACCAAACATACCAATGAGGTAGTCCATATGGACATTGAGAAGCTCTCCCATGATGACAAGGGATACCAGTACCTTTTAGTGCTCATCAATCACTTTACCAAGTATGCCTGACTCATCCCTCTCAATAGTACCACTGTGGAGGTTATTGGAGAAAAAATTCTAAAGGAGTGGATCTTTAAGCTCAGGCATATGGAGTGCCTAATCTGTGATTGTGGTCCCCAATTTGACAATCATCTCATGGAGACCCTCACAAAAGAACTCAAGATCCTTCATGAATTCACTATGGCCTATCACCTGCAGTCAAATGGTGTTGTGGAAAGACTCAACTGTACCATTATTAATTTATCTGAGTCACCCTTGCTTGAGCAGCAGGTTGGAATCAGAAATGAGTTATTGAGGCATTGGAATATTTTTACAATACTGCAGTGCATTCTACCACAAAGGTCAGCTCTTTTAAGGCAATGTTTGGTTGTGATGCAAGTACGCCTCTTTCCATTTTGTTTCTTCATTATAACAAACCTACTTTGGAAAATTTTGTAAATCACATGATGCATGAGCTGCAAGAGGTGCATCTTACTATTTGTAGGAACACAAACCAATTGGTTTTAGATCACCACAAGTACTTATTAAATAATGGGAGAGTTGCCCACTTTCAATGACTCAAGAGAACTGTCAAGGACATTGATAACATCATCATTGACCTGAATAGTGAATTTTCACTTGTCAAAAATGGAGTAAATGAATTTGAGATACATGATAACCTCACTGAATGTGAGGAAGATGACCTCACCAAAGTCAAGAACAATAGTAACTATAGTAACCAGGTAATAGTAGCAACATTACTGCTACTCACATTTTGCCTAGATGTAGAGTTATAGACCAAGAGTATTTAGATCATTTAAATACCCAAGATTGGGAACTTAATCTGATCTCTATGTTGTGCAACCAAGTTGAACAGATAAAAAGAATGGAAAATCAACCACCTACTAGAAGACCTAACCCACAAGGTGAAGAGAGGAAGTGAGATGATACCCTGTGCTGAGTAGGTAAGACCACATCCCAGAAGCAAGAGAGGACACATATAGAGGACTCTGAGAGCAGACATTGCCACTACTTGGGGCGAAAAATAGCCCCTCAGGAGTGTGATATTTCCCACAACTACTTGGGGTAACAAATAGCCCCTTGGGAACCTGAGGAGACAAGTAAGTTAAGAGTGCCCTTCACTATCATTAGTGCTAATACCTGTCCTGGTCCTTTGTCACATACTTTCACTAGCAAGCATTAGATCTATGAGGATGAAAGAGAGACAAAGAAAGAGTTCTAGGGTGGGAGATGAGATTTTACACTAATACTTTATAGCTACTTCTAAGGCTGTTAGTTTTATTAGCAACAATCTGTCTGAAGAAATGAAGAACAAGTTACAATGGACCATCAACATCAAGTCCCTCACCTGTTTGGTGGACGTAATCCCATTTGTTATCAATGCTGAGTGTAGACCCAAAGTCAACACAATAATCTGCTATGTCTCAAAGATGCATGACAGACTTAAAAGGCGGAGCACAGTTCACACCATGTTCAACAAGGACTTCAACCTCATTCACCTGTGCCAGCTACTAAATAGCAAGAACAAAATCCAGAAGTTTGAGTGTTTAAACCTCAACTTTGAGAACCTACTCATCATCTACTTCTTTGACATTGGTGAGATTGAGCATCCAAAGATTATGGAGAAGACTCATCATCTACTTCTTTGACATTGGTGAGATTGAGCATCCAAAGATTATGGAGAAGATTGAGATTGCATATAGACTTGCTAAAGTCAAATGCATCCGTCTTGTCATGTTCTTGAAAGAGGAGTACCAAGACAACATACCTGAGCAGGTCAAAAGCCTCCACTTTCAGATGGAGAATTTCACCATCTTGTAAACTAACTATTACCACCCTACTAGTATGTACCAGTCAAAAATCTTCCTTCCAAAGCACCACCATGCTCACTGAGATTGACAAGGTCTGGACAAACCTTAAAGCTGACAAGAACCCTGAGTCTGTTTGGCCCACTATCAACATTTATAGTCCAACCTCACAGTATAGTTGATCAGTTGAGAGACTCCTCATGGAGTTGTGCATCTCATATATGTCCCAAGATCAGCAGAACTACACTGAGAAATTATTTACTGAGAAATTCATGCTGCCAATTCAGTTGTGGAGAACTGTTTGGATTCTAGCCATCTTCCTAACTTGTGATCCTCAACTCCAACTACCTCTTGACTGCAACACTTGAGAGTACTTAGCCTGGAAGTGCACACACAAGATAGCTATCTGCCCAGCATCACAGAAAGTAAAGAATTGGCTTCTACATGCATGCTCTTTACCATCATCCCCTGGGAAGACTAAGAAGGCTATGGAGCATTTTGAAAAGTTGTATGCCAGACTCATTGGTGCAAGTAGTCCACTAGGATGTCTCCTGCCCCAAATTATTGTCAACTGTTTTGGCATTGCTTTTGCTGACCTCAACATTTTCTCTGAGACACTGAAGAAGTATGTCTGGTGAGCCACTGCTGAAACCAAGTTCCCTTCACTGTCTTCTGAGTATGCACCAATTTGCATGAGCAGCTTGATTCACTGAGAGCCTGGATCAATGCAGCAGTTTTTAGAACTGGTAAGCCATTACAAGGTTCATGCAAAGACTGAGATCCTATTTAACTTGGAAAAGATGAACTACCCCAAGTGAAGTTATAACCAAGTTGCTAAGACACACAGGCAATCTGCAAAGGATGGTGAAGTCACCCCCATTACAGTCATTGAACAAACAATGTGCTCACCTGAACAGTTCTACTGAGAAGAAGAGCTACTTTCCTCTTCTACAATTGAGGTGTCTCCTAGCACCAAAGCCCTCATTGAGGCTGTCAATCTACAGAAGTTTTCAGGCATTACCAGCTCTCCCATGCCCATGCCTGCCTGGTCTATTACCAAAGATGAGTGTATCTTGACAACTGAGTACCACCATGATGAGTTTACTGAGAAACCCCACATCATTGAGAGTAACTGAGCCAACAATATCTTAGGTCTTATGAAGTGGTGCCTCACAGAAATGTTCATGAAAGAGGAACTGATGCTTCTACAATTGTCTGGGCAACAAATAGCCTTGGACGTAGAATGCACCATATCTCAACTCAAAATCTCCAAGGCTCAAGTTGATAAACTCTGTGAATGTGGACTCTGCAGTACATTTTGGGATAGTATCCAGGAAGCTAAGATCAACTATCCCATCATGATTGGAACTGCTATTTTGAGGAAGAAGGTTGAGTTCAACCAAGTTCAGACCAATGCTGAAAAGAACAATCTGCTTTGCATACCTTCACCCTGCATAGTGACTCTATTAATCCTGCCATCCTGGTGAGTCAAGAAAGGATGTGAGAAGGTATTGGCCCATCTCTCTGACAAAATTAACTATGTGTCCACTGCTGCTGAGATCTCCAAATCCATGCAGACACTAGTAGTATTAAGAGAGTCGTACCCCTTCTCACTTTTTTCTGATTGGTCGAGAGGTGGGTCGTAGCCCTTCTCACTTTTTTCTGATTGGTCGAGAGGGTTGGCCTTTGACCTGAGACGTCGTGGATATTGCCGGGGGGTGTTTTGCTGACGTCATGGATGTACTTTTACTAGTTTTTGTGTTATTTATGTGGCCTAATTTAGTTTGCATTTTTTTCTTTTTTACTTTCCCACACTACATTATTTTTTTTACTTTCCCACATTACTTTTTTTTTTTTCCCACTTAAACATACATTTTTTTAGTTTTACTTTCCCACATTAATTTTACTTTACATTATAAATTTCCCATCCTTAAATTACTTTACATGTATTATGTTCCTACTTTACATACAATATTTCCAAGTAAAAATAATTTACATACTTGTTTTAAAA